>JAODAL010003298.1:0-176604 GCA_025379985.1 Phyllomedusa bahiana
CCAGTCGGTGCTCCGGGCCCGGGCAAGGGGCCTGGAGCCCGGGAGACCGGGGCACGGGTGTTTTATTCGGGGCCCGACCCCGAATAAAAAACCCTAGCGACGCCCCGGTTTCCCTCAGCAGGATTTCGAATTTCCCCCTCAGATTTTACTGAGGATTTTAATTTAAAAGGGGGTTTTTTTCATTCTTTAAAATGAATAAGGGGGGCATGAAAAAAAAGCAACTTTGCATTGGATGTAATTTGCAAAGCTTTTTTTTTTCAGTCTCCCTTACTGCTTTTTCTGTAAACATTTTCCCCTCGTCCCCGGTCGGATCCCACCTCCTTTATTTACATTAGTCGGGCCCATCGGTCTACCCGGGGAAGAGCTTTCCTGCCTCTCTCACCAGAATAAGGGGGCCCAACAATTTCACTCTATACAGCCACCAGTTTCCTCTGACACTGCAGCTGCTTCTAAAATCGGGAAAACAGCGGGAATTGGGCCTCTGGCCTAATGCTCCTGGGGGGGTTTAAACAAAAAAAGGAGACAGATCTGTGTGCTCTGGTGGTTCATAGAAGACGGGATTAAAACTGTAACAAACCAAAAAGCTGTGAGAGGAAAAGGTCATGCCTGAGTTCTTTGAAGATTTTGTCTAGACTGAATCAGGGCTGTGGTATGGAAACAAAAGTCTTACAAAATAAGACCATAGGGAGGGGGGAAATGACACAGGACATGGGACTAAAAAAGGGGGGGGGGGGGAGCGGGGACCCCTCCCACTGATCTAAAAAAACACACTTAGGGAAAGCATAAAAACGTGTGGGGGGGGATGATGTCATCCCCCTTCATTAAGAAACACCCACGGGAGGAGAAAAAACACCTCTGGATTTGAGGAGCTGAGAAACTGAAGGTACAATGAAAAAACAACTGGAAGCGATAAACCCTTTTTAAAAAAGCTTTTGATTGGTGTGGATTGCACCATTGTAATTGGGGTAGCCCCCTTAGTTCTGTGGATCCCAAAAGGCCATTCACAAAAATACCCTGTTCATTCTTTTTTTTCCCTTGCCTGGGTTTTAAATCTGTGGTGGGAAAACCCCCGGGATGGCCATTCAAGTGAATGGCCCCGGATTTTTTTGAGGATCTTAACCAGGGAATTCAAACAATTAAATTGCATTGTGTAAACTACCTTAAAATGTCCCTTCTTCACCTACCAAAGAGTTGGGAGGTATGTAGTGCTGTCACCCGTTCCAGAGCCCTGCAAGACAATCCATTGTGAGATCTCTCCTCATGAACTCGCTAGGACTTCCCCTAATCTATCCTTTAGGGTCTCTAGGTGAGCTGAAGTTGACAACCCCTTGAGAAATGTCAGGGTAATGTTCACATGGATTTAGATCTATCAGCATTTCTGAAAATGAAAATCCGTGCTTCAATACCGGTGAAGATTTTGTCAAAGATTTTTTTACATTGACTTTTAAGTTAACTCCCATTGAAGGTCATACAGAAAAAATACAACAGAAAATGTGTGACTAAATCTGCATAGGTGGTGGACGGTTTTCACTGCAGAAATGCTGCATATTTTCGTAAAAAAAAATTTTTAAACATAATTTTTATTATATTTTACAATAACAAAAAACATATATTAAACGGTGTCCAGTAGATGAGATATGTTTGATCACAAATGGCACATTTTATGGCACCATTAGGACAAATAAAGAAAAGTTCTAAGCATAGGACAGTACTTTGATATCATGAGTAATAAGGATGAAGAACGAGGGCCTCCATCTTCACTCAAAAAAAAAAACAAAAAAAATAATAAATAAAAAAAAACACTAAAACGTAACGCCAAAACGTGGTACCATTTGCAGGATAAGTGTTAAAAATCAAAAGCAATGCACCTATCTATTAGATACTGTCTGGAATAAAAGTGAAGAAAATCAAATACTGTACTGGTACAATGTGCGGGATAGTCCACCGCCCCGTCCCATAAAACCGAGGGAGAGAATTGGAGAGAGGATAACTTCATCCCCCAGCTCTGGCTCACGTTACCAAGGGGAATAATCCAGGGATGCGTGTCATGATATGGATAGGAAAGCTTCCAGGTTTGGGATATAGACATCCAAAGCCCCTAGCGTACCTGCTAGCCATGAGGAGAGGATACCAGGAGGTGCCAAGGCTGATGATATCATTGATCTCCTGGAGTGTTTAAAAGTTAACTTTGAACTCCTGCCATTTGTTGAAAAAAATTTAGAGCCTTGGGTTTCCTTAGTCTAATACTTCCATTTGTCATTTTGAGATGATTTTTGACCACTGGATCACTACCTGCAATGTTGGGACAGTTGGTTCCAACCATTGGCAGGAGGTCTTCTTTTAGGGCTAAATAGAAATAATGCAGAATTGAATGGCTCTTAAAATGTTGTGGTAATTATGGGAACAGGAGTATGCTGGCTCTAAGTTAAATGTCACCGTAACTTAAGATTTAGGGCAACATGTTCCCAACACGCCGTAACGCACGTTTTTTGGTTATTTTGCGCCAAAACCACTTTTGTGCAATATTCTTGTTGTAATTGAAACTGTCGTTACCACCACAACTAGGCGCATATACGCCGGGATGACACTTTGTTAATGCGCCCAAATATGGTGCGGCTGTGTTGCCCCGTAGCGAAATGCCTATGGAGGTCGCATTACATATGTCATGTGCCTCCATCGGGCAATCGATTGCCTCGATAGGCGCATTACATATACTACCAATGATATGCTTTGCGCGCAAGTTGTGCAAGGCCCTTTTTTGACGCAATTCGCCTTTTTAAGGTGCCTTAAGTTTTTCTATGCAAGGTATACCTGATGCCAGATTTTTGAATGGATCGGAACTTTTCTGGCGCACTTTACACTGATTTAATGCACTAAAAATGGCATGAAACGCACTTTTCTGAATCTTGCCTTAGCATTCTATGGGATGTCTCCCAGAGCTTAACGGTTTCCACATAAGTCCATATATATGGACAAAATCCATGTGGGGAGGTGCCACACTTCAGGCAGGATGTCAACCGATCCGGGCAAGCTGTTGGGGAATATTGTTCTGTAAATTGCGGAAAAAACTAGCATAATTCTAAACAATGGGTCTCTTTCACTTCTTTTAACTATATCTTTTGGGTTCTTCAGCCATCCTGAGGATTGCATTAGAGATCTCGTGGTTAGGGTAATACCTGCCACTTGGCAATAAAATCCTGCAAGGCCTCTCCATCCCCTTAACCCCACGAAGGGCCAGCATATAATGCTGATAGAGAGTGGTCTGTGAAAGCATGGGGCCAATGACATTATCAAAAAGTATTCAATTCTAAATAAGAGGTTTCATGCCCTTGCCTTCTATAAAAAACTCACTATTTGGGAGTAAGCAAAAAATGCGATGGTGGCAGTTATTTTTTTGAGGAATAATTCTGGGAGAGAGTATAACCGTTGGTGGGAAGGGTGATTAAGGCTGGGAAAATAGGTTAAATCCCTTAATCTCCAGACTTTAAATTGGGGTTATCAAGGCGGATTTGAATTCTGGGTGTCATAGATAGGAAGGTATCTAATGGTTGATAGGGCAGAGGGTTCTACAGGCCTTCCAGGTCCTATCATGTCCCTAAACAATGAGGCTATGTTTCGCCACCTTAGAAAGAGAGGAATATTTGGTATGGAGAAGGCCTGGAGCGTCCTCGGGTGGACCAGTGCCACCTCAATAGTGAGATTGGAATATCTGCAAGATTGTTTAACCTGATCCGTGACGCAGGAGGCTGGCTAAGTTATACAACCTAAGATCAGGCAAATTCAGCCCCCCTTACGTCCTTGGGGTGTATCAGTTTAGCAAGGGTATTCCGTGGGCGTTTTTTATTCCATAGGAAGGAAGTGAACGAGGTATAAAGTTGGCGGACATCTTTATGTCTAAGCAATAGAGGAATTGTTTGTAACAAATAAAGTATTTTTGAGAACGCCAACATCTTGAGAAGATGAGCCTTAGTGAGTAAGAGGAGTGGAAGATGCTCTAGATCATTCTAGTTCCTTACCAATTTTGAGGAACAGAGGGGGGTAATTGAGGTGATAAAGTGACTCCGGGGACATACTGATATATATTCCCAGATACTTGATGGAGGCACCCGCCAGGGATATAGGTGAACTGCGAAGTAGATGTGAGGACGGTGGATGAGCAGGGGAGAGATCCAACAATTCTGACTTAGAAACATTAACCTTGAAGCCAGAGAAGTGGCCAAACTCATGTAACAGATCTAAAGCTATCAGAACCGCCACCAGTGGGTTACAGGTTTCGTAAGTTATGTGACCCATGTGAATGTTCCCTTAGGCTGGGTTCACATGGTGTTTTTCATGCATATTTTGCATCAGTATTTTTTGAGCAAACCAGGAATCGATCCAAAACCCAGAAAAGGTACAAACCTTTCCATAAGGCTGTGTTCACACGGCAAAGGACAAATACTCATCGGATTCTGAATTATAACAGTATTTGAACAGTATTTTACACTTGCTTTTCCTTTCTTTATGTGCATTTTTTCTTTTTTTTTGTTCCCCTTGAAACATCATCCCTCACTACTGCATACAATTTAGAAGAGCTGAATGTGTGTAGCTGCCCACCACCCTCCCTGAACGTATTGTCACACTACTCATTCGGGGAGAGCTGGGGGAGGTGATAGTTGAAACCATTAAAAGAACTAGAATACACAAAGTCTTTGCCAAAATTATCAAGCTCATAATACGTCAAATTGTCTCCTTTTAATTTAGACATTTTCCCAGTAAAGAACATGAGTAAACAATACAACCATAATAAGAGAGGATGTAGCTTTTTCTGTCATAAGCCAAAAAGAGTCCATGGTCAAACAGCCGGTGGATCCCTGATACTATTGCTCCCCACAGGTCATCTGACCCGGTTCTAGGCCCAAATAATTTATTAATGGTAGGCAAGAGCATAAAATCAGCCCAGCAGTGTACATGCCATTGGCCACCTTAGTGGACAACAACAATTGTTAAAAGCTAAATCTTTCTCCTCCAAAAAAGGCAGAAATAACTTTTCCCAGCAAAAGACACCCAAGGAGAACTTTGGGAAGGACTAGTTGTTCAGCCATGTCCCCTTTCTCCATTGGTTGCTTGTCATTCAGCATTGGTCAGCTCTTTGTGAAGTTAGCGATACTACTAGATACCTCCTTGCTTGTTGAAGCAGTTGCTGCAATAAATAGTCAAACCCTTTCTCTCTAAGACATAACTGAGGGTGGATTGGTAAATATTTCCCCAACAATTGTACTGACTACACCCTCCTTATGGTTTCCCCTTCAAACGTCAGATAACCCCACGAACATCTATCCACTTTCTTCAACATCATCTTTTTGAGACCTTTCTCTGTCCTAATGTCCCAAAACCTACAACCTCAACACCTCTGTAGCCAATTTGGTGGGATCACAAGGACCCTCCTTATGTCTCCTTTCACAGTCCACAGCACTCATTGCTCTTTTACTTTAAAAGTCATGGCTTCCATCTTAAATGGAAGCCATGACGCGTGAAAAAAACCCATCACACAACAGATCCAGAAAGTGACCAATTTGGACCAAATTGACTTATAATGGAGTCTGTTGAAGGTCTGTCATGGTTCCTTTCATTTTGACGTCTGTAATGTTACTACACACTGCATGATTCTTCCCATCAAAAGCGATGGAATCCCCAAGAGAAGTTTTTAGTTGTGATGTTAGAAGAGTCAAACACTGCTATCTTCTAACAGAAGAGAACTGCAATCTCTGTATTGTGGGTGCTGTGACCTTAGCAGAGCTGGATAGACCTGGGTCCATTGTTCCCATTCGGCCAGACTTTCTAAGCAGCAGAAGGAACTGATTTGCTCGTGATGGGGATGAATAAAACCTAAGAAAATGCTGGATGCAACGTTAGGCTGGATTGAAGCTGAGTTTACATGTGGCAACAATGATACAGCAGGGGGCCCCATTACTTCCACATCTATAAACCATGGCAGGACCTTTACGTTAAAGCTTTTTGCCATGGCCATTGTCATGTGTTTTTGAACGCTAATATGGAAAACTAACATTGTAGTTTTGAGTTGAAGGACCACATTAACCATGTTTTTCCTTAGTAAACTCAGTGGGGTAAAGCTTAATAAAACCATACTGATGGTGTCAAAAGAACTGTTTCATACTCTGCATAATATCTCTGCTGTGGTCTCTCTGAGTAACAAAACCGCAACAGAAAAATGTACTCAACAAACCAAAGGAGTTCTCCACTTTGATTGAATAATCCGTACTTGTTAGAGGGGTCCCTTGACAATATTTTGAACATAAAGTATCCCTAAGGTGGTACCACCAGCGGTCGGCTATAATCGGTGTAGAAGCCTAGCAGTAAGTGTTAAATTTTCTTGCAGTGCCATCACAGGGGAAATAGAGCATTACACATTGTCTATTTAAGTCAATGAGCTGTCTATGTAATCCAGGACAGGACTGGTCCTCCAGATAGATGATGGTCCTGAACAGAGGATCACTTCAGAATTCCCTACTAGTTTATATGAAAATGGGTTTTCTAAACTTGATAACTTCCTAAAGGTATTACATTGTGGATTGTTTATGAGAGACCTGATGATAAGCATAACGAATTACCAGTTATGCGTAACAGACGCCTGTGGTCTTCCAGAGCTCGTGGCTAATAGAAGGGTGGTCTTAACCTCTCTAGGGAACCTTCCTATATTTGGTTAAAGGCTATGTAAAGGGTCCTGGGTTGGAATCCAACCAAGGACAACATCTGTATGGAGTTTGTATGTTCTCTCTATGTTTGTGTGGGTTTCCTCTGGGTATTTTAGTTTCCTCCCACTCATGAAAACTTACTGTTAATTGGCTTCATATGAACTTGACCCAAGCGTGTATGTGTGTGAGATTGGAAATTTACAGTAGATTGTGAACGGTGACAATTTCTGTACACCACTGTGAAGCATGTTAATGCTATAGAAAATGTCCAGACATAATTATGTACCCTGTTTCCCTGAAAATAAGACATAGTGCATTTTTAGTTCTGAAATTCAGAGTTTGGCTGCTTATGCTGATGTTTGTGATGAAATTACTACAGGATATTAATACATATTGCTGTTTTCTTCAACAATAAATGTGAATTCTTGTTCATAGAAATATAAAACATCCCCGAAAAATAAGTCTTAACTCGTCTTTAGGAGCAAAAATTAATATAAGACACTGTCTTATTTTCGGGGAAACAGGGTATACATTTGCAGCTTTTTAAAAATCTCCTAGAGTTTTGTCTACAGCTTCTTTGCAGATCATTGTCACCACTATAGGCAATCCAAGTCTATCTGATCCTTTACTCATAGCTCCTTCTATCTATCCTCATTTGCTTGTTGGGTTTGTTCGTAGTCTCTAGCCTTGTGAGATACGCTGCAACACAAATCTTTGGCACCACTTATTCTAGTAAAGCAACAAGCCTCTTTTTAGTACTGGGACAAGGCATTTTGATGCCCTAGACACCTCCCCTCCACCTCTTTTAAAAATTAAAATCAGGTTATCTAAATACTGTGGGTCAGTACGATTCCAGTGATTTTTTTTCCCTAATTAACGATGCAGCACCATTTTCTGAGAAATGTATGAGAGCTTGTTTTTTGCGGACTTAAGTAACATTTTCATTGGTAACCCTTTTGGGACATCTGTGATTTTTTGACCATTTTTCTTGCCAGATTTTGGTGGTGGGATTTTTTTTTTATGGTGTTTATCATGTGAAATATATAAGGTTATATAATAATAGATCAGACTTTTACAGCTTATGGCAATACCATTTATGTTTCATTATTTTTCTAGTAAAATACAGAAAAGGGGAGTGTTTTTAAACTTTAAACATCTTTTTTTTAAAAAGATTTTTTAAATTTTTTTTTACGTTTAGTCCTCTTAAGGTACTTTACCACTTGCTGGTCAAAACACTTATACACTGTTCTGCAATGCTAATGTATAGCAGAAGGATATTGTGCTATTGCAGCTCTCCTGTTACACCCTGGCTCTGGCGTCTGGCAGGGCGTAATGGGGGCAATAAGATAGCAGACATGGGAGCCTTACAGGGCTCCCGGTTGCCATGACTGCCCCAGGATTACATGGCGCAGGCTTCCTTTATAAGTGCACTTTTCTCTTGCAATAGTTTTGATGAATTTTCTCCACTGTGTGGAGCCTTGGGGAGCTCTATCAGTACAGATCCATGTTGCGGTAACCATGGGGAAATCCATGAAAAAAACTACTTCAATGGATACCACAATGGGCCCATAGAGGAGAATATGTTTGTTCTATTTATTTCCAGGCAGTATATGCTATCTATGTGGGGCACAAAAGCATGGTCTTCCACACTTTTATTCCAGCACGTAGGGCGACATGTATAATTTTTGCCGTTAAGATGGCAATTTTTATGTGCATTATATTAATGTAGAATGCACCTGATTAATGAACCCGCTCCACTGTGGGTCATAAATCAGGCGCATTCTAGCTCATTAACGACAATTCTGGCTCAGGTAAATCACTTTGAAAGTGCTTTACCTGTTCCAGCAGTAATGTGCCTGGAATTGCCGTACTGAAGCTAGAAATGTGTAGCTTCGTATGGTTCTAGTGCGCCTCGCCTCCCATGCAAGGAAACGAAGCAAGAGAGCACAATAGACTGGATCGTGATATGACCAGAGAATGCTTCTTCTGGAAGAGAAAGATAACCAGAGGAGAGCACTATGCTATAACAGAGTTCTCACAAAGAGTAAAATCTAGGTGCCTGTAGGTGCTGCGCAGAGGCAGAGAATAAGCTGTAATTTCTATCAAAAGGATGTTAAAGGGGTTGTCTCGCTACAAAGAATAGCTTTCAAATTGTAGGGAACACAAAATAAAGACATTTTTCAAATATATTGCTTTGTTCATCTGTTTTCCTTAAGGAGATACAAGTAAATTAATCACGTCCCTGGCTATTTCAGTTCCCTCAGTAACTGACCTGTCTACAGCTCTCCCCCGTGCTGTTTGTTCAATGTGATAGCAGTGAGTGAGGTCATCACACAGGTCATGGCAGCCTCTGTGCCACTGGGCAGTAAAAAGCTTGATTTATCTAAAGTAAACAGAACTGTAATTAGGGCTTTTGTTTGAGGGATCAGATAAAACCTTCTGCAAGCAGTTTCAGAAGCTTCTGAGCTAATTAGCAACTGAAAACAGAGAGTTGAATTCACCACAGAGCTGTATGCAAATTAGTCAGTCTGAACCAGGAAGTGACAGAGTATTTCATTCATGCATCCTATGAAACTCTGTAGGGAGACAACTCCTTTAAAGCCTTCAAGTGTTTCATTATTGCAACTGTTAGGTTGTGAGAGTTGGTTCATATGTAAGGTTAAGATCCTTGCACAGCAGCATAGTCCTTCATACTAAGGGAAGGGTAATATCTCTGAGTTTGAAGGGGTTTTGCCACTAAGTAAAATTGACGTGGGAAGCTTGGAAATTAAATAATAAACATTTTCACCATTCATCATTATTAAACCATTTTTGTTTCAGCTGCTATTACCTTACTGATCCATAGTGTACAGCTCGTCTCCAGGGGATACAACCAGTGACAAGAGCTCCTTAGTCCTGGCCGCACATGCTCAGACATCACTTTTCTTCTCAGGCAGCTACTGTCAGTCTTTTCTCTGCCTAGTAATCAGGGCTGTGGAGTCGGAGTCGGTGCCCATTTTGGTGGAGTCAGAGTCGGAACTGGAGTTGTTATAAAATGCACCGAATCCCAAAATATATAATAAGTTGGTCCAGTTAGTTCATTGCGGTGCCAAGAGCAAGAGGAATTGGGTCTTGCCAGTGCTGCTGCTCCCATATCTTCAGCTTCATCAGAGGAGTTTAATTTTTAAAAGTATTTGGATCATATGGAGCAGGCAAATCGTTATCGCAGGGGAAAAGATTCCACTCCCATAGCAAGCAGATTGACCAGATTTCAGTAACATTTTTCATTTGCTTTCAAAGTAGTAGAAGAGTTCAACCGTTCATCAGAACTGACTGTGCCTGAGGCAATTCCTTTATACCCTGAGATTGTTAGAGATGTTTCCCCTGTGGTCACCGCTTTGCCCCCAAGCCAAGTTAGTGTAGAGAGGCCGTTCTCTAGCCTGGAAATAATGAGATTAGATTTGAGGTAATCTATAAAGGAGGAACTGATAGAGGAGATACAAATTCATAGACTCCACAAATGTTTTTCAGGATGTTTTTGTTGAGAACTGTATTTCCCACTTACTGCAGTGTTTTGCATATATACAATTTATCAAAGTTTTATGTGTTCTAAAGTTGTATCCAATAAATAGATTTTACACTGACACGCAAAAGGGTAACAATATTTTGACCTTGTGACTTTCAGGCTCTGTATCTCACCATCCACTACAGTTTTGAATGTGAGACTACCATAAGTTTATAGAAAATGATCTTGACTATCTCATAGCTAAATTTGACCTGCAACTATAAAGAATATGCACCGTTCTGTAGATTCTTGTCATGTAATTGCATTGTTACTGTTTTGCTCCAGGTGGTGGGACAACCTTTTTCTTCTTGTATGCTACAAATTACAACTTGTTTTCACATTGTCTAAAAGCTCAGTGTGTTATTAGGTTGATTTCGAAGCAAAAGTTCACTCGTCCGAATCGAGGAGCAGCCATGAAGAAGATTTCCCAAGAGAAGAGAAGCAGCATCATTCATCTCATCGTTAGTGGTGTCTTGGACTAGAAAATTGCTAAACTGTATCCTGAGGCCCTGACAGCTGGAAGAACACAAAATGAAGTCTGTCCATCCACTCAAAAGCCAAGTTGGCTCATTTAAAAGTCTATCAGTTCTGTTGCAGTAAACATGGCAGTGGAGGTGGCTTGTATGCCTCATAATAGTGAGATTACATATGTTCATGCAAGCACCGGGCAACACACTTTACACAGGTCTGGAATGGTGGCCCGAAGCAAGGTAAAGAAGCCTCGACTTCAAACTCATCATAAGAAGCATTGTCTCGAGATTTGGAGCAATGACACAAAAGTCAATAGAGTGCGCTTTAATGGGTTTAAATAGGTTTTGGAAGAATGGGGCTAGGGATCGAATAATTATTTATATTTGCCAAATGGCAGAATAATGAGAGAGAGATAAATTTTTAAGGCATTTTTATTGCTTTCTGTAAAGTAAAAAAATTACATTCACTAGGATTACTATGCCTTTAAACAATTTGGGACAACTCATATGATGATGTCATGTCTTTGGAAGCTTCTGATTTATTGGCAACATCTGAGTTAATTAGAGACATATGTATTTTAAATCAGTCCAGAAACACACTACTTCTGTGTGTAACATCATGGGAAAGTCTAAAGAAATCGGCCAAGAGAATTGTGGACTTGCACAAGTCTGGATCATCCTTGGGTGCAATTTCTAGATACCTGAAGGTGCCTCGTTCATCTGTACAAACAATTATATGTGTGTATAAAAAAGATAGGAATGTCCAGTCATCAAACTCCTCAGGAAGGAGACGAGTTCTGTGTCTCAGAGATGAACGTGCTTTGGTCCAACATGTGCATATCAACCCAAGAACAAAAGCAAAAGACCTTGTGAAGATCCTCATGGAAGCTGGTAAGATTGTGTCATTATCCACAGTGAAACGAGTACTGTATCAAAATGGACTCTCTGCCAGGAAGAGGCCATTACTCCAACAGAGGCATATAAAAGCCAGATTAATGTTTGCAAATGCACAACGGGAACAAAGACCGACATTTTTGGAGACATGTCCTGTGGTCTGACGAAACTAAAATTCAACTGTTTGGCCATAATGACCATCGTTACGTTTGGAGGAAAAAGGGAGAAGTTTGGAAGCCTAAGAACACCATCCCAACTGTAAAACATGGGGGTGACAGCATCATGTTGTGGGGTTGATTTGCTGCAGGAGAGACTGGTTGACTTCACAAAATAGATAACATCATGAGGAAAGAAGATTATGTGGCAATACTGAAGCAAATCTCAAGACATCAGCCAGGAAGTTAAAGCTTGGGTGGAAATGGGTCTTCCGAATGGTAAATGACCTGAAGCATACTGCCAAACTGGTTACAAAGTGGCTTAAGGATAAACAAGTCAATGTTTTGGAGGGGCCATCACAAAGCCCTGATCTCAATCCTATTGAAAATTTATGGGCAAAGCTGAAAAGACAGGTGTGAGCTCCAAACATAGCTCAGTTACACCAGTTCTGTCAGCAGGAATGGGCCAAAATTCCTACCAACTATTGTGAGAAGCTTGTGGAAGGATATCCAAAATGTTTGACCCAAGTCATACAGTTTAAGAGAAATGCTACCAAATACTAATGAAGTGTATGTAATCTTTTGACTTTGCAGAAAGTAATAAAAATGTCTTAAACAATTCTCTCTCTCATTATTCTGGTATTTGGTAAATATAAATAATTTTGGTTCCTAATTGACCTAAAATGGGGAAGGTTTATTCCGATTTCATGTCAGATAGTGAGAAAAACATGCATATGTGTATTTTTATATAGTGTATGTAAACTTCCGAATATCCTACAAGATGAGTTAATTCGTACACTTGAGTACTATCGGTATGAAAAGGATGACATCATGTTCCAGCAGGACAATGACCTGAAACATATGTTGAGATTAGGGAAGAAATGGTTCAATGACAATGAAGTAGACTTGCTGTATTGACGTCCAAAGTCCCCAGACCTCAACCCAATTGAACACTTGTGAGTAGAGGTGAAGAAAAAGCTGTATTTGTATCCAAGTCCAGTCTGCACCAATATTAGGAACGTGTAGAAGAGATCTGGGATCAGATTTCAGTCAAAACATGCTTGAATCTGATCCAGAGTCCAGAAATATTCAGGCAGTATTGAAAGCCAAAGGTGAATTTGCAAAATACTAACAAAATAATAAAAAATTAACATTTTGATTTTAAGGAGCAAAACAGTAACACTGCAGTTACAGGACAAGAATATGCAGAACTAAGCAGATGCTAAATAGTTGCAAGTCAAATTTATGTATCAGATTGTCTATAAAATGATGGTAGTCTCACATTCAAAGCTGCAGTGGGTGGTGAAATGTGAAGCCTGGAGTCAAAAGATAAAAACATTACCATTTTACTTGTTAGTGTCTGTTCTACTTAAATAGCTTGAGTAATGTATAATGAGGTTATACAAAGTCTGATCTTACCAATTTACTACACTAAAGATATCACTTAACATGCACCATGTTTGATGGAATGGGAATAGGAGTTGGAGTTTGGGAAATTGAGGAATCGGAGTCAGAGTCAGAGTTGGAGTCGAAGCTTTGGCTTACGGACCTGCTGGTAATCACTGCTGAGCAAGTCTTCAAGTCCAGCTGCTATCATTCTACTCCTGTGCTCTGTGCTCCTTAGTAATTAGTCAAACAGTGCAAATAAATAAAAAAGAAATCTCAATCAGATAAGTGCATTAAGACAAAAAATTCTATATATTTGGTTCCTGCAGGGATTTGAACCTAGGACACCTATGTTGAAAGGCAGAAGCTCTAGCCACTAAGCTACTTTGAAACTACTCACAGCTCTTTACATAAACATACCTCTGTTTGACTAGAGTGAGCACACTGTGGGCATGGTGATTTCAAGCCTGCTGAGTCACATGGTATGCAGTTCAAACAAATCACACATGCCTCCTTTTGAGCACACTGAAAGCAGAAGCTGGATAAAGCAGGAATGAAATTACTTCATGGCAAAACCACTTTAAGGAAAAAAGCATCCAGTTTCCAATTTGGTACATAAGTGTTAATTATATTAATTACATGTCCACTAGGGATGATGAATCAGGTACTCCTGTCAAAAGTGCAATCAGGAATCTCATGAGCCAAAGATTTGTGGACAGTTGTAACTAATCCATAGGTTCTGGAGTGGTGTCATTAGCAAATTGCCATTGTGTATAATGTTTGTGTTTTATGACAGGGGATTGGCAGGAATCAGAACCACAGGAATATTTAGAGTGGTTTTCTCACCACGCTGTTTCACTGACGCACAGGCAGTTTTTCATTCACTCTGTCTCCTTAGGCTGTGGGTGGTTCTACAGCTGTGATTAGCATATTTTAATACTGAAAGTGCAGGAGATTGTTTTTCATTAACAAGATTACAGATAAAGCCATACTTTTCAGTCCTCATAGCCCCTTTTATTTACTGAATTTATTTATCTTGTTGAATCTAATTAGTTCACTAAGTGTTTGTAATGGGTTTTGGGTGGTTTCGCTGACCACCGCGCGATGATTTTTAAGGGGCCACGCCGGGGGAGCGGAGTCTAAGAAACCCCCGGGTATTCACCAGAGCCCCCCGTAAAGTGGGAGGGGACTTGCTTGGCGTGAGGTTTCCAAGGTCGCAACCCCTAGGACTTGCTTGCGGGGGGGCCGGAGTAATGCGGGTACAGAATCGTAATCCAGAGACTTAGTCGGGGGGCAGGTAGGAGGTCAGGGCAGGCGCAGAGGTCGGGGTCAGAGACGGGCAAGGGCCCCGGGTCAGGCACAAACAGGCAAGGTCGGAACTTAGGGAAACGGACTGGTAAAAACGGTAATCAAACGAATACAACACCTCAAGCCCCTAACGCACACCAACAACTGGCAGAGAGTGCAGGGGGCGGACCTTAAAAAGGCCAGCGGCCCGGGAAATTTTGACAAATTACTGCCGCTGGCCCTTAAATCCTACCATCACCGCGCGGGGGCCTTTAAGCAGCGGGTCGTGCGAAACAGCTGGGACAGGCAGGAGCAGGAAGCACCGGGAGCGGGGACGGGTAAGTTAACAAGCGCCGGGACCCAGGCAGCAAGGGGCTGGTCGCAAGCGACCGCGCCGGAATCCCTGCGGGCAGGGGGGCGGGGGGCGTGGGGGGGGGGGGGGGGGCGCGAAAACCCCCGCCCGCCCCCCTGACGGTTAGTTCCCCCCAACCCCCCCATAGGGTAGGTGACGTCACCCCACCTCATTTTCAGATAAAAGATGTCCTTCTGATAGCGGTAAACCCTTGTAAATCAATAGCTGAAAAATGTCTCGCATCTCATGACAAAGTAAAACATTGACAATATATTTAGAAAAAAATGTTTAATTTTAACTGTCCCCTTTTTGTTAAAAACTAATCTTTTTTGGGGAGAAAAACCCCTTTTAAAACCTTCACATTGTAGGAAACTATTTTTTATCTTTCATAGTATATAGCATTGTGGCCTCCACAGTCCCCGGGAAAAAACAGGGTGGTAAGAAAAAAAATCAAATAAACATAATGAAAGAAGGGGCACTGAAGCAACTGCAGCAGCAACTAGACCTAAATAATGATAGATTAGAGACCTCTGGGCCACATTAAAACCCATGACAGGGTCTCTAAGTTATCAGGGGTGGGGTAGGATGGGTCAAAGTAGACAGGTATGCAAGGATATATGGTCCTTATTTAGGACAAAGCCATTAATAAATTAGCACTGTAAAAGACCTGCAACCATTGGAGCTGGTAGCACTAACCAAAGGGAAGAACAATACACTTATCAGTGGGACAAAAGTCAGGGCTGACAATATCAAACACAGCAGCTTAAAAAAGGAAGTAACCTATCTATTGGTAAAAGAGAACATAACGGTATTGCAATACAGTAGACCAACTGGGTAGGTAACACAGTTTTCAAATTTCCAAGGCAATGTTACAAAAGTCCTTGACCTTGTTGTCTCACATGTCAACAAGGTCTTTGAAAAGGAAGGCTTTCAGATGAAGCGTAGTTATCAAGGAAGTTGTGGAGGACTTATTTTGGGAGCCTCTTGAAGAAAAGAGCATCAGAAGCTAGGATGTAAGGGTCATGTTTTGAATGTAGATATACTACAGAAAGCTCTGGAGACCATCTGGGAAAATTAAAGTTGAGGTGCATCTTCTATAAGGAATTTAAAGTACAAGTCCTCAAGGGATGGGATGCACACATGCCAGGGGACATCAAAAAGAGGCTTAAGCGCCAACCTCAGGGCCAGAGTATGGTGAGAGAGGTCAGGCAGAATACACTTTTATGAATTCTAGATCATTCAGCGTTGTAGCTGAGGTTTCACCAGGCCTTTTATAGGACATCTTTCTTTGTAGCATAGAAATTAATGCAACAGGTAATGCAGTCAGAGTGGTTATAATTTGAGCTAGGAGGGTGTAGTACTCTGCGAGCTCTGGCAATTTTAAAAGTGAGTTAGATGAGTGGGCCAGCAGTTCATTAAAGATGGAGGTTCGTGTGGCAAACAGATTGGCAGTAGCCACAGATACCAAATGTTATTCCTCAAGTTACTTTTTTTTCAATTTCATCCATATGTTCTTAAAATAGAAATAGTTAGTAGGTATACTGTTTCACTGTGTCCTACAGAAAGTTAAGTACAGAGGCAATGGTGGAGTGCTATGAAGTTGTCTGAATATTGGTGGAATTCCATTCAAACTATTAGATGGTTCCAGATTAGCTGCAAAAATTATCATTATTTGGAACTAATGTGGAGGGGTGGGCAAATGAGCTGAAAGTTGGCTCTGAGAGGATTTGAGACCACATGGGGAATGATGGGGAAAGTCAACCCAGAAGGAACCAGAAGGCTTTAGTTGAAAACCATCTCTAAGAGCAACAGTATCCAGTTTTGGGAAAGAGGCAGGTCAGGAGCAGTTATTGCCCTTGGGAGCACAGTGGTAAAGAGGGATGAGCCTCATATTCACTAACCCATGAGAAATATAAGGCAGTTAGAGCCCTCTGCTCTGATGACCGATTAGAATCATGGGTCAGAGGAGAGAGGGGTTTGTGAGCTGCTGAAGATTGTGCTGCATTGTATATCGCTGGCTCAGGTGCACTGGTAGTGGCTTAGCATGCAGAGTGAGTGTGGGAGTCAATTGCTGCTTTTTATGATATAGCAGAGCCTTCATTACTTCGTGTGGCACTGGCAGTGCTTTATTCACAGCATGGCGTTGAGAATTGTGTCTTTAGAAATGCTTCCCAACATAGCTGTTATGTCATCTGTAGTGAAGCAGTGGAGGCAAACCTGTGATGCAGCTACACTGAGGCGGGTGTCCTAACAGATTCAATTACAGTTGTGCTCAAAAGTTTACATACCCCGGCAGAATTTTTGCTTTCGTGGCCTTTTTTCAGAGAATATGAATGATAACACAAAAACTTTTTTTCCACTCATTGTTAGTGGTTGGGTGAAGCCATTTATTGTCAAACTACTGTGTTTTTTTTTCTCTTTTAAAATCATAATGACCACCAAAAACATTCCAATAACCCTGATCAAAAGTTACATACCCTGGTGATTTTGGCCTGATAACATGCAAAAGAAGTTGATACCAATGGGTTTGAATGGCTAAATAAAGGTAACATCTCACCTGTGACCTGTTTGCTTGTAATCAGTGTGTGCGTGCATAAAAGCTGAGTGAGTTTCTGGGATCCAGACTCTTGCATCTTTCATCCAGCTACTGACGTTTCTGGATTGTGAGTCATGGAGAAAGCAAAAGAATTGTCATTGGATCTACGGGAAAAGGTAGTTGAACTGTAAAACACAGGAAAGGGATATAAAAAGATATCCAAGGAATTGATAATGTCAGTCAGCAGTGTTCAAACTGTTGTGTTAACAAATGGAAAATCAGGGGCTCTGTAAACACCAAACCATGGTCAGGTAGAACAACAAAAATTTCAGCCGCAATTGCCAGGAAAATTGTTTGAGATGCAAATAAAAACCCACAAATAACATCAGCTGAAATACAGGAGTCTCTGAAAACTAGCGGTGTGGCTGTTTCAAGATGCACAATAAGGAGGCACTTGAAGAAAAATGGGCTGCATGGTCGAGTCGCCAGAAGAAAGTATCTCGTCTACAATACAGCACAGAGACAAACCTCAAAATTTCTAGAACAAGGTAATTTTGGAGTGATGAGACCAAAATCTAACTTTTTGGCCACAATCATAAACGTTACATTTGGAGAGGTGTCAACAAGGCCTATGATAAAAGGGGAACACCATTCCTACTGTAAAGCACGGAGGTGGATCGCTGATGTTTTCGGGATGTGTGAGCTACAAAGGCACAGGAAACTTGGTCAAAGTTGAAGGAAAGATGAATGTAGCTCGTTATCAGCAAATACTGGAGGCAAATTAGCACTCATCGGGCCCGGGAAAAGCTGCCCAGGGGAAACGTACTAGGATGCTCCAACATGACAACGATCCAAAATACAAGGCCAAGTTGACCTGTCATTGGCTACAGCAGAACAAAGTGAAGGTTCTGGAGTGGCCATCTCAGTCTCCTGCCCTCAATATCATTGAGCCCCTCTGGGGAGATCTCAAGCGCAGTTCATGCAAAACAGCCCAGGAATTTACAGGAACTGGAGGCTTTAAACCAAGAAGAATGGGCAGCTTTACCATCTGAGAAAATAAAGAGTCTCATCCACAACTACCACAAACAACTTCAAGCTGTCATTGATGTTAGAGGGGGCAATACATGGTATTAAGAACTGGGGTATGTGAACTTATGATCAGGGTTAATTTGGATGTTTTTTTTGGGTTTTCATTATGAATTAAAAAAGGAAACAATAGTAGTTTGACAATAAATGGCTTCACCCAACACTAACCATGAGTGGAAAAAAAGTTTTGTGCTATCATTCAAAATTCTCTGAAAAAAGGCCCAAAAAAGCAAAAAAAATTCTGCCGGGGTATGTAAACTTTTGAGCACAACTGTAGGGTATGTCTTCAAGGCAAGGGTTTATATGTTTTTTTACATGATTTTCGGATTTAAGAAATCATGAAAAACTGACTGTCAACCATCACCATAAACCTCAATAGAAAATCTGAGCTGTAGTCTACACAGCTCGGATTTTCTGATGGGAGGATTTCAAAACATGCACTATAATCCACCATATTTCACTAGGATTATTATACTATTCATTTGAATGGGACAGCTGAAATCCAAAAACTGTCCCTAAATACAGTGCAAGAAAAGCACAAAAAAAAGTGTAAAATACTGGTCAGATTCTAATTCAGAATCCAACCAGTATTTGTCATCCGCTGTGTGGACACAACCTTAGGTTTCTGTGGAGCAGAAGAATTGGTGCCTACATAGGTGTGTGATATGGGCCTTTGCTGGGATTCAGCTGCCAGACGCTCAGTTGCAACATTAAGATACGTGTCGGTTGGGCAGCCATTTTCTTCTTGGGCCACAGAAGAAGGCTCTGCAGGATTCTGAGGTATGTGGAGATGACCAAAATAAGCTTCAATATCTCCCTAGGAGGACAGAGGAAAAAGGGCAGATTTTGCCCTGGGTTTTCTGGATGTCTTACCCATATTTTGTGGTTTGATGCAAGTAAATATTTGGTGAAAAGTAGAGCAGCCTGAGCTTATGTTTCTTTCCCCTCCATGGTTGGTCATGGGCTCTAATATAGATGTGTTGTGTACAGATCTGTAACAAGGTGCTGTAAACTCTTGACCACCATCTTGGACCGTCATGAGGGTCTCTTAGCTCACGGATCACTGCTTTGGTAAGTGGAATGACACTAAAGTACAGGGCTTCTCTTCAAATCTGGCCTCAGCAAGCTTTATTCTTCAGTAAAATACAGAAACAAAACAAAATATAAACAAAAACCTAAGCCAGCTGGCCACTAACTAAACCTTAGAGTGTTCCTCTACTACTGGTGGTCTGTGCCTACCACACAGTCCCACCAACTAAGGGCCCGTTTACAAGACAATGGACAAATTACCGGGGGGGGGGGGGGGTGGGGTGGCGGCTTCCCATTGACATGCACATATGCCGTCCGAAAACCGGACGGAAGAATGTGCATGCACAATGTTTTTCAAACCACTGGGCGGAAATCCCGTGCAGTGGGGACAGCACAGGTTTTCCATAGAAGCCTGTTGTGCTTGTTTGCGGCCGGTTTTTGGACGGTTTGCAAAACGCAAACCTTTTCGAAAAAACCGCCGAAAAACCTTGCCAGGGGGGGATGCCCCGAGCTTTTAGGTCCCATGGGGGGTAATCACGTCCTCTTAAACCCCGCTTTGCCCCCTTTCCCAGGACCGCTCCCCCCTTTGGTATCTGGAGAAAGAGGCTTTTCATAGGCCTCCAGAGACCTGTCAAAAGCCTGTCCTGGAACACGGGACTGACCTCCCACCCAACACAATAACCATTCTGGGAAAACCAGTCCCTACTTAGTGCTAGACCCATCTAAAACAAGAAGTGCAGTAACCTGGGTTACTGACCCCAAAAATCATGGTTTTCTCCACCGAGACCAGGCCGGGTGGCATTTCCCTAGCAGGTTCCTACTATACTCCATCTAGTGGTAGAGACATGTGACCTTCTAACTGTAGTCAATGATGTTCATCGGGTCCCGTCATAATGTCCATTGCTTCATTTTTTACAAAATCTGCAATTTGAAAGTGGAAAGGGGGTCCTAGAAGCGATGTACCCCAACCAAAATTTATTTTTGGGTTTCCCCAAATTTATCATTCTGTCGGTATTCCCCAGGCTTTTTTTAATGCTTGGTCAATATTTTATTTACACGCTTTCTTAAACCTGGAAACCATGAAATGTTATTATTATTCCCCATGAGCAGGTGACATGTCAGCTTCAAGGCTCGTTCTAATCCATGCACAAGGTCTGGGGAGGGGTAAATTTTAAAGGGATAAAACTTTTTTTTTTATTGAAACTCTTAAAAAAAATGAAAACTAATTAATTCTGGTGTTGTTAGCTTAGACATCAGTTTATGTTTGTTTTTAGACTTTCCACCTGTTCATAATTTGTTCCCTGTTGTTATAGGTGTGAATGTGTCACCACCACTACCATTATTATAGAGATTCGGCTTTTCTATGTTTCTTTAGTATTTCTTTCACCTCCATTGCCTTTCCCAGCACAGAATTTAAGTTGTGGGAAAAAAAATTTGGGAAATGATTAAGGGTGGATGTACCATATGTGCAACTTGTATGAAGGGGCACAGAATGCGAGGGATGGGGTCTGTAACTTTAAATGGGTTGGGGTAAAATTTTTTAAAAGAAAATATTTCAATGCTCCTGACCCCCTCGAAAAATAAAAAAAATATTATACTCACCTCCCTCAGGTCCCCAGTTCCAGTGCCATATCTCCCCAGTCTTCTGTTGACATGGTCATTCCGAATGGGTTTTCCCCTATGGGGGCCCCACTGTTTGGGTACCACTAACTTCCCCACCCAACATAAACAGCTGGAATGTGAGTAATAGGGCCTGACTGCTTGCAAATCGTGGCTGTAGCAGTGATGTCCCTATTCAGAAGTGACATAATGTCAATAGTAGACTGGGAAAAATGCGGCCTGGGAACTGGGGGGGGAGGGGTAAGAAAAGGTTTTTTTTTATTTTTCTAGAGGCCTGGGAGATTAAAAATTTCCATCTTAGAAATTTGTCTTATGTCTATAGGATATTTTATAAATGTCTGATAGGAACCTATCTACAGAAGGGCCTCTGAACTTCAGAATAGAAAGGTAGCTGGGCATGTGCAGTCTGCTCCATTGCTTTCAACAGAAGTACTGAGTACAGCAGAGTGTGTCTAGCTGAACTCGGAATTCCGATGTAAGTGAATGGAGAGAGCCACATATGCGCAGCAGCCTCTGATCTGCATGGAGAGGTTTGTGGGGCCCATTCTACAAATAGGTTTGGTCTCAGAGATGGGACCTGTACACATCAGACATTTATGGCATATCCTATTAAAAACCCCTTTAAAGCAGTCACCCATTGTCTATTAGATTGCATTAAAAAATAAGTTAACAACTTTCATGGTTTACATTGAATATAATAACATTTTAGAACTAGGGACTCATTTACTGCTCTTGCACATGGGTCCTGGGCTGCCTGTGTCCATCCCTGCTTGTGCACATAACATGAACTGTGGCACCATCATGCATACTTTTAAAAGATTCCTTTACAGTACTCGGGAAAATGTATAAAATGGGCTGCGGTTAAAGCCAGGATATCAAACCAACAATTGCAACAAAAAAGGACTAATTACAGAATACTGAGTTAGACCTGTCTGCTAGTACCATTTACAACAAGGTCAGTAGCACTCAGCAAGCACCAAGAGATTGATCTATAGAACCCTAAGGCTACACCACAGTATACGGCAGAATACCTTTCTGATGGTATCCAGATGTATACAAGCGATGGAGAGCCAAGATGTAAATGGGGCCATAGACATGAAACCAGCACCAACATCCCAGGGGTTAGGAGGAGAACAAGGAGGCTGTAGGTTAATAACAATGTGTTTGGATCTGAACGGGTTCATATGGACTATTTCTAGATGCTGACAGTATGAATGCTAGTAGATGAGATGGGCTCCCTCTGGTGTTTTTCTATAATATAACATAGTTACCAGTACTTTACAGTCCAGGCTTCAAAGAGGTTTTCCTTTTTTTGGCAAAGTCGTCGGAATAAGGGAAATGCCAAGAACCACCCTCCCCACCCCAAAAAACGTTATACTCACCTGATCAATTCCCTGGTGCTCCAGCATCACCACTGAGGTGCTCCCTGCTGGCCTTTCTTTACTTGGCTACTAACACGACGTACTCGTATATCCAAATGACCGCTGCAGTCAGTCGCTGGTCTCCATGAGGTATGAGTCTGCTGAGGCAGTGATTGTCTGCAGCAGTCATGTGGGTGATGCTGGAGTGACTGGCGATGTATCCGGCAATTATTGAGTATTTGGTTATATTATTGCATTTATTTCTTTTTTTACAACTCAAAATCCCCTAAGGGTTCTCCACTTTGGTCAGTCTTTGCCCAATCCCTACTTGTTAGAAAGATCCTTTGACAATAAGTGGATAAAAAAGTGTTCTGTGGTATGACCCCTGGCAAGAAGCTGTAATTTGTGGAGAAACCTGGCAGTAAGTATAACATTTCTCTGCAGTGCCGCCATTGTCTTATGTAATACAAGACAGGTCCTCCAGAGACACTTGTGTAACCACTATCCACTTTGCCTAAGGGTGTGTGTTTACATGGCAAAGTCAGCTCGGTTTTTACTTCAGCAGAACCGTTCATTACAACCAGTTTTTGGACTGTTTTTGACACAAAAACCGGTCTGTTTTTCGGTGGTTTTGTTTTTTTTAACTGTTTTTGTCTCGGTTTTCCCAACAGTTTTTGGACTGTTTTCAAGCACAAAAGTGTATGTGCAAAAGTATTCCTAATTGCTGCAAGAAACCATGTGATTTTTTTTATCTCCAAAATTTAACAATGATGCACAAAGGCAAACTTTTTCACTTTCAGCACTTGTGCATGTTAACAGCATAAAAATTTGATTAGTTTAGACTAAAAGACTCTCGTTCACACTGAAGTGCTTTGCAGGACCTTCCTGTGTTAAAAAAAGTGCAAAAGGTTGATTCTTCTTTGCAGAAGGAATCAAGAGTCGAAGGATTCTTTTTAACTTGGCGGCCCATTATTAATATTCTCCCTGATCTCGTGAAAATCCGTATACGTTCCTGCTTTCAATATACCACTTGGTATTTGGAATGTGTTGCCGGAGGTCAACCCCCGATCCTAGATACTCCGCCACCCCACTAAGCAGAGATTGACATCTATCCATTGTTCATCAGGGGGCCGTGCACTCCCGGATACCCTCTACGTCCCACCTTTCCCCCCCTTTTTTTTTCCTTTCTTTCTTCCCACCCCCCTGAAAGTGTGCTCTAGACAATCTATTTGTTTATGTCATAATTTATGGAAAAGAACCAACTCATTCTGGATATTATTTCTATGCAGATTCTGTTATGTTATTGAATTGGTACCATATCCCGGTTATACTCGGATTTTGATCTTTTGTATTATGATACACCTGATACGGGATGCAACCCTATGATGGTAAACTACAGATCTTATATACCTGTTCAAATTTACATATTGAAGATGTTATATGTCTGTTACATTTACCACAATACTCCCCCTCCCCCCCCACCTCCCGACCCTCTCCTCCTTCCCCCTCCCGACCCAGTTTTGTAATTCCCCCACTTTGAGGGTACTGTTTGTACTAATTTTTGAAAATGTTAATAAAAATAATTTCCTCCCCCCAAAAAAGTGCAAAAGGACCTGCAAAAACACACCCACTATAGTGGGGATCACTCTTCACTATTTTTGTGCAAAAACCTAAAACTGCCCCAAAAACCACACCAAAAACCTGGTCAAAAACTGCTCACTCACTTTCTGAGCAGTTTACATTGACTCCAATGTTAATTTTCCGTCTAGAAACTGGGCGGAAGAATGAACATGTTCTATGTTCTTCGGACCGCCGAAGGTGTGAAAAACCGCCCGGTGGAAAATACGTGCAGTGGGGACTGCTGAACGGTTTTTCTGTTGAAGTCCATGGGGGAGCTTTGCTTGCAGGTTTTGATATGGTTTCTAAAACCGCAAACCGTCTGAAAAACCGACTAAAAACACTTGCCGTGCTGACATGTCCTAAAAGATTATCCTGAACAGAGGACCCCACTCTAGGAACTTATATTTTATAATCAGGTGTATATAATGGGTTTTCTAAACTCGAGAACACCTAATCTCTTTGCATATAATAATCATTATGGTTGCTATGGCTATGTCCAGAGACATGTATAAACCTTTACTGTAATTGTCATCCTTTTCTGTTTTTTCAAGATCATGTATGTTTATGATTTTCGATTTTTTACATGCCTAGTTTACTTGATACATGTAATATAGCCTATTTGAAATACTGTATGAAATAGAGGAAAACACTTTATTTACATATATACATTATACAGCACATATATGTCAATGTAGCCCTGGCCATAAAGCTGAACCATCTACTGTTCATAGAAGAACTGAAAAGAATGGCTGTATTTAAAAAAAAAAAAAACATATTACACAATTAACTGTGACAATAAGGACCACACTGGCAACATGCAAACATTAAGGGTATGTTCACACAGTGTGTACATACGTTTATAGATGCATGTTTGGATCTGTGTTTCAGACCCTAAACGGACCCAAACACGCATCTAACAATGTGCAGTGTGATTCACATTGCTTTCAATGTAAAACACGCATCAGCGTTCAGACAATTGATTGCCAATGCATGTTTTCTTGAGTCTTTCGGATCCGTTCAAAGAATTGACATGACAATTCTTGATCCGGAAGACGCAGCAGCCACCCTATTTAAAACTGTTGGATGCGTGTTGGATACGATTGACACAGTGCTTTTGGATGCAATTTTCAGATCCAAAGCGGATCCAAAATTGGATCCAAAACGCTGTCTGAACATACCCTAAACCTCATGACATATGTACACCCACTTTCAAGTAATTTAGCATATGTAGGGTTTAGTAGGATATCTAGTGATAAGTTTTGATTAAAACTGTCTTCTGCTAAATCTTTAGGGTCCTGAAATACTAGTTGTACATTATTGCAGTCCTCAGCGAACTTCAAAACAGATTCAGATCCAGCATTCCTAGGGTAAAACCATCTTTTATTACACAATCTTTATAAAAGCCGCAGCAAAAACTTGTCTACAAAGATGCCGACACGTTTCAGACCTTTACGGTCCTTGATCACAGCATAAAACATCAGATTCACACGTGATTTTTAAGTACTTTTTTCTAAATTCCCTGCACATCACCTGAGCGTTAGTTAAATGGTGAAAGTACCTGGGATCAAGGACTTTAAAAGTATAAAACGCGTCAGCATCTTTGTAGACAAGTTTTTGCTGCCACTTTTATGAACATTTTCTAATAAAAGATGGTTTTATCCTATTGATGCTGGATCATATTCTGAATATGTTTTGGAGTTCGCTGAAGACCGCAGCTATTGTTCTGAACATCCGAGGACATTTAAGATACAAAGCGTGTTACAAAGAGCCGAAGCCATTTAAGGGCAAACTACAGGCAGTGAGCTTTCTTTCTTTAATATATGTTGTACATTATTGTGACATAACTTGGGCCCATCTGAGGACCCTGCTTATGTCCCAGATGTCAGCAGCTTAATTCATGGAGAAACAAAACGCCTGTTTCCTAATATACAGTACATTACATTATGGGGGGATCTTGCCAAAATCAATATGATCCTTTAAAATAAACCTTGCGTGTACGGCTTAAGCTAATGATTAGCTGATGTGCCATGTGTTGGTCATCGCTGTAGAGATGTAAACAGACGCATCCCTTAGGCTACCAAAGGCTAAATTAAGCGGATGAGATTGGAACACACCTACTAGAAAAAATGGAGATAATAATAATCTTTATATAGCGCCAACATATTCCGCAGGACTTTACAATTTAGAGGGTATAAGTACAGACAAGGAGAACAAACGGTACACAGTAAAAAGCTACTTACAGATCAGACACGAGGTATGAGGGCCCTGCTCCCAAGAGCTTACAATCTATTAGGGTATGTGAGTGAGACAAAGGGTGAGAAGTGCTCAGTTTACAATGGACCAGCCATGTTACATAAATATGGGGTAATGTACACAAAAAGTGGATGAACCTGCCACCCAGACCGCACAACTATATACATATAACCGCCTGTGAATGCTCAAGTCCAGGAAGTGATGAATGATTATGACAGAAACTAGGGGGGTTAATGATTAGGGACCTTGGTAGGCCTGTCTAAGAAAATGAGTTTTCAGAGCGCACTTGAAACTATGAAGGTTGTGAGGGTGCCTGATCATATGGGGTAACATGTTCCAGAGAACCGGAGCAGCACGTGCAAAATCTTGGAGACGGGCATGGGAGGTTCGGATGAGAGAGGCGTGTAATTTCAGATCATCGCGAGCGCAGAGAGGGGGTAGGGTGTAGAGAGATGAAGAGGAGATTAGGGAGGACGCGCTGTGGAGAGCTTTTTTTGGGTGGAGTGATGAGTTTTTGTTGTACCCTGTACTGAATGGGCAACCATGCAGTGACTGACACAGGGTAGAGGCATCAAAAGGGGCTGGAAAGAAAGGACCCCTGGCTGCTGCATTCAGGACAGATTGAGAGGGGGGGTTTTTGGGCAGAGGGGGGAGACCGAAGTAAGGTGTTCCAAAATAAAAAGAAAGAAAAAAGGCAACAAGGAGTCGGGGTGGTTCCACAGTGAGAAAAGGAAAATTTTCTGGGAATTTTTTTGAGGTGCAGGTGGCAGGAGCAGGCGAGTGATTGCCTGTTGTTCATATTGAGGGACAAGATCTGCCTGCGTTTAGCATAAGATCTGCTGATAACAAAAGAAAAATAGTAATAAAATTGCATGATATTACAGATAAATACCCATTACTTAACTACTGGTTTCGGCAGAAAAATAGATTCCGTGTGGTATAAAAATTAGTATCCCCGAAACTTTAAAGGAGCCTGCTGAATACATTGCACAAATAGCCCAACACCAAATCATAAAATTATTTATATTAAAAAATAAAAAATAAAATTCCCAAAAATGACTTCTTTCGGCTAAAAACAAATGGAAAGCCGGGGAAACCCCTAAGTATTTGACTGTGAAAGATGTGCTCTGCATACACTTGTAAAACACTTTACAATCTGTTGTGCCAACTAAGTGTGGCTTTTATCACATGTCATATTTCCTATAGTTTTTCTTAATACATGATTGCATAAGTCTATACAGAATGAACTGGACACAAAAATCCCCCACAAGTGTGCTAATAATTTTTCATTATTCATTGCCTACAGAACATAATATTTGCAATAACAGGACAAAATTTCCATAGGGCAGAGCATTACCATGGTTTTAAAAGAGCTAGGGCATTTAACAGTTCTTAGTACTGGGACTAAAGCAGATATTCCCCCAAAAAAGTTGTATAACCTATCCTGTCTTACTACTACTATCACTACTACTACGACTGTTATCCTTATTTTTATTCCCAAATATTTCGCAACATTTTACAAAAAAATTTTTTTGTGGCTTATAAATGGAAGAAATTGTGAAAACAGTTATACTGTTTTTGTTTTGATACCTACTAGTTACCCTTTTATACACAAATATTTTGCAACAATTTACAAAAAGTTAAAATTTTAATGAATACTTATGTTAGGAACCAGGGAAAAAAAGTTATATAATCTATGCAGTCTTAGGCTATGTTCACATGGCTTAAAATAGGACGTATTTCAGTCCGTAATTACGCGCCGGAGTGCGCAAATTACGGCTGGAATCTCCTAGTCATTCGGTAACCCACAGTTCTATAGAGAACTAATTAGTCCCCCTCTCCCCTCAGCGAACCGCCGCGGGGAGAAATGCATGGGAAATTTTCTGCGGCATAACGCGTCTGAATGCAAGTCTATGGGCCGGCGAGGTGCCACCCCCCCCCCCTCCCCCCCCCCGCCCCCGGCACTCGGCGTAATTGCGGGGGCGTAATTTCGTGCATTTAAAAGTGTGAACCTACCTTAGGGCTACGTTTCACAGCAAGGGGGTAAAATCCATTGGATTCTGTTGTAATAGAATCCTACTACAAAAAAAATCCCTTTTTAAAACATAACCTTTAATATAATCAATAAAACACCAATCCTACAAAATAGAGCTACTTTGGGGCAAAACTTTGGGTTTATACCCCCTCCCAAAATAATGTAATGATGTCAAAAGGGCGAGTCCCATAAACCGACATAAATGCTGGAAAACAAAATGCACCGTAAGTCCCTAATACTAAATACCATAATCTCCCCCTTTACGGGGCACCCCTCTGAAGAGATGACCCCGCAAAGAAAAACCCAAAAAAAACTCCTATTTCCCCCTAAGCTCCTAAAGGGGATGCAAGAGTTAATGGGTCCCGTATATACTCAGTATAAGCCGACCCGAGTATAACCAGGCACCTATTTTTTGCCACAAAAAAGGGGAAAGCTTTTGACTCGAGTATAAGCCTAGGGTGAAAACGCAGCGGCTACTGGGAATTTTAAAAAAAAAAATAGATACCAATAAAATTACATACTGGAAAGGGCAGTTTAATGTCCCCCATGGGCAGGTATAGGCATTTAATGTCCCCCATAAGCAATATAGGCATTTAATTCCCCCATAGGCGGAAGGCACTATATGCCCCCCATTACGGCGGGGTAAAAGGGGGGGCATAGTAGTACTAGGCGGGAAGGGGAGTACGGGCAATAGGTAGGTTTATAGGCAGTACTAGGCAGGTATAGTAGACTGGGCAGGTATAGGCATACTAGGCAGTATAGGCAGACAGGCATATGGTAGGCTTTGGGCATACTGGGCCGGTATGGGTAGTACTAGGCAGGTATAGGCAGTACTAGGCGGGTATAGGTAGGCTTATGGGCAGTACAGCGGGGTATATGTACTGGGGCAGGTATAGGTATACTAGCAGGTATAGCATACAAGGCAGAAAATAGGTAGGCTTATAGCAGTACTAGCAGTATAGGAGTACAGGCATTAAGGTAGGCATGGGCAGTACTAGGCAGCAATGGGCATACTAGACAGTAAGGAATGTAGGCAACTTTTTAAAAAAAAAAAAAAACACTTACCTGGCTCCCCCCCTTTTTCCCCGCCTCCTCGCTGTTGGGTCCCCCCGCGCGCTCTTCCCCGGCACAGGCGGGGACGTCATCAGGGCCGCGCACTTCAGCTTGATGACAGCACCGCCTTGCCGGGGAGCTCCGACAGCCGGGGCCCGCTCCGAAGTTTGCGGCCCCCCAGCCACTGGGAAAAGGGGAGCGCTCGCTCTGTCCCGCTGGTACTTTTCACCGGTCGCTCCGGAGGATTCGCATGCGGGGAAGAGATGACGGACAGTGCCCGGGGCCCCAGCGCCTGGACACTTCACCGTGCTGGGGCCTTCAGTTTTGCGCTCCGGGGGAGCCGCAATAACTAAGCGTCCCTGTCAGCACTCGGCCATCGCAGCCCCAGTCCCCGACGGGACTCATATAACCGAGGGAGGGTTTTTTCACACATTTTTTTTGCGAAAAACTCGGCTTATCCCGAGTAAAAACGGAAATTTTAAAAAAAAAGACCTAAAAATGTCCCTTGGGGTTTAACACAATTTTTTGTATTTTTTGAAATAAATCCTCCCAAATACAACTTTTTTCGCTTTTTACCATGCTTTTTAGTACAGATTTTGTGGTCAGTTTTGGATTTCGGCCGACCCATTAACATTGAACTGTACTATAATCCGCCGTTTTCAAATAAAATTTGACAGATTGTAAAACATGTTCTAAGATTTTGTAACAGATTTGGGATTTGAAATCGGACCTTAAAAAATCCGAGCTGTGTTTACATGCACTATATAAAAAGACACATCTGCATGTTTTTCTCACTATCTGACATGAAATTAGAATAAACCTTACCTGTTTAGGTCAATTAGGAACCAAAATTATTTATATTTACCAAATGCCAGAATAATGAGAGAGAGAATTTAAGGCATTTTTATTACTTTCTGCGAAATCAAAAGTTTACATACATTTCATTAGTATTTGGTAGCATTGCCCTTAAACTGTATGACTTGGGTCAATTATTTTGGATATCCGTCCACAAGCTTCTCACGATTGTGGTTGGGAATTTTGGCCCATTCCTCCTGACAGAACTGGTGTAACTGAGCCATGTTTGTAGGTCGCCTTGCTTGCACCTGCCTTTTCAGTTTTGCCCATAAATTTTCAATAGATGGAGATCAGGGCTTTGTGAGGACCACTCCAAAACATTGACTTGATTATCCTTAAAGGGGACAGATTATGGGGACAGTAAAAATAAGCACTTTTGTAATTGAGTTGCATTACCTCTGTCACTTGGTTTAGCAGATATCAGCTTTTCTGTAAATCTGTATTCTGTTTCTGCTGTTGCTCTGTTGCTGGTCGGTATGCCCCCTGGTCGATTCCCTAGACACGTCCCCTGCACTGTGATTGGCTGGCTGACATTTCATTCAGCCTGTTGGGATACGCCCCTAGACAGGAAACGCTCCGGCCACGCCCCCTGCACTGTGATTGGCTGCCTGCACACTCTGTGTTTACTCCCCTCTGAGCTGTTAAAATTTGATAGTGAAAAACCCAAAGGGCTGCTGCCTCTATTACATCTCCCAGCTATAGGTGAAGGATCTGGGCAATGACTGCCTGTTTAAAGGCTTTTGCCAAGAGGTTTGATTCACCTCCTTACAGGTCCAGCTACTTGAAAAGAGGCGTTCTGTTCCTCAGATCGAATGCAAACCCCCGTCTCCTTATGAACGTCATCATCTGTATGTAAAAACATAAGGATTCAACACTTTGTCTGTATAAGCTGCTTGTGTAGTGCAGTGCTTAGGCGATCGAGCCCTGCAAGACAAAAGGTCAGTATTTTTTTTTCTTTTATAAATTGTACACATAATGTAAAGATAATGAAAATATATGTGTGAACATCTATAATTTTATTTATATACACACACAAAGCTCCCCTATATAGTGTCCCACCCTCACAGTCACACCAAGCACTTCCAACATATGTGATACAATGCATATATTCTGGGGGATGAGAAATGATATAGGGTAGCTATGTATGTGTATATATATCATTATAGAGATTGACATATATATTTTAGGTCTATCTACATATGTGTAGAATTTAGGGGGGAAAAATATACTCTGTGAGGGACTAGAATTCCAATCCCCTTCCTTGTAAAGCCAACACTCTACCACTACTCTACCAGGCCAAGTTATTACAGGTTGAGCAGGGTCTTGTCTCAAGGCTGATTGCTTTCCCCCCCATTTTCACTCACATGTCACTGACAGCAAGCAGAGGTCTTTACTTGAAGCTGACATTTGTCCTTGTAGTTGAGTAAAGGTCTCTGCCTGTTGTCAGTACAATTTGGGTGAACACCACTAGAAAATGAAAGCTGCTGGCTTTCAGTGTAATTTGTGTGATAAGAGATATAACAGGTGCTTTGCTGAGCCTCAAGGCTGCAGACCATAAGCATGCAGGAGGCTACAGAGCTTGTTATATCCAGACAACCTTCTGCATCCTCTGCTTTATAGAAAATGATGATGTCACAGGTCTTCAGTGAGGACAGACACGCCTCCTGGGAGGAGAGACACGCCTGCTGACAGGAGAGACACGCCCCTGGATTTCAAACTCAATCTGAGAAAATTTACTGAACAGCCCAAACAGCTCAAACGATAACACCCCTTTAAGCCACTTTGTAACCAGTTTGGCTGTATGCTTTGGGTCATTGTCCATTTGGAAGACCCATTTCCACCCAAGCTTTAGCTTACTGGCTGATGTCTTGAGATGTTGCTTCAGTATTGCCACATAATCTTTTTTCCTCATGATGCCATCTATTTTGTGAAGTGCACCAGTTTCTTCTGCAGCAAATCAGCCCCACAACATGATGCTTCCACCCCTGTGTTTAACAGTTGGGATGGCGTTTTTAGGTTTTCTGGCTTCTCCCTTTTTCCTCAAAACATAACAATGGTCATTATAACTAAACAGTTCAATTTTAGTTTCGTCAGACCACAGGACATGTCTCCAAGAATGTAGGTCTTTGTTGCTGTGTGCATTTGCAAACATTAATCTGGCTGTTATGTTTCTTTTAAAGTAATGGCTTCTTCCTGGCAGAGTGGCATTTCAGCTCATGTTGATACAGTACTCGTTTCACTGCATCATCACAAGGTCTTTTGTTTTGTTCTTGGGTTGATATGAACATGATGGACCAAAGCACTTAAATTTTCAGAGACACAGAAGGCAACCAAACCCCAAAAATTTGGGGGGGTTCCTAAGGCATCATGGGCCCAAAAAAAGCGCTCCCCCAAAAAGTAATGATCAAGCTTAAAGAAAGAAGAATCCAAAACATTATAAACCCGGGGAAGGGGCGTCGCAGGCAAAAATTTCCGGGGCTCGTGCCCCGAAAAATTTTATTTCCTGCTGCCCCCGAATGTTTTCAATTTCCCCCGGGGCCGGGGCCCCATTAAAACCCACAGTAGCGCAACGCCGCATTGTTTGTTTTGCAAGGGGCGCCTGTGGCGCCACTACTAAATTTAATTTAAACCCCCTGCTCCGCTCAAGGGCTGCCGGGCTCCCTGGCATGACCCAAAAGGAGAGCAGGGGTCCTCCCTGAGCGCCGGCTTCTGAGCTTCCTGTTTTAATTTCGGGCAGCACCTTTAAGGGGGGGGCCCCAGCGGGGTTTGATGTGCTTTTTTTTTTTTTTTAAAAATTTTTTTTTTCTGGGCCCCCCCCGAAACCCGCCCCCCACCCCCCCCGGGGGCCGGCGGGGGGGGTTTGGGGAGGTCAGCGGCGCTGGCGGCTGCCCTTTTCATTGGTGGGCAGCGGGGGGGCTGGAAAAAGGGCGGAGCACGCAAGCTCCGCCCTCCCCCTCTCTCCCCCTTTTCAGAGCGCTCAGCAAAATCCCGGAGCTGCCCGGAAAAAGCAGCGATGCCCCCCCCCACCCCCCCAAGGGACAGCGAGGACAGAAAAAAAAAGTCCCTCGGGGCCCTGGCAGGGAAGGAAATTTAATTTAAGGAGGGGGGGAGGGGGGGGAAGACAAATTGGGAAGGTTGGGGGGTGGGAGGCGTGAGGGGACATTGCTGTTGGGGAAAGGGAGGCAGTGAGAGACATTAACGGGGGGGAGGGGGGGCTGTGGGGGACATTGCTTTTGGGAAGGGGAAGGGTGTGGAGACAATTTCTGTGGGGGGGGAGGCTTTTTGGGGGACATTTTTTGTGGGGGGGGAAACTGTGGGGAAGGGGGGGGGCGTGAGAGACATTGCGTGGGAGGGGAAAGGGTTGGGAAGGGGGGGCTGTAGAGACATTGCTGTGGGGGGAGGCTGTTTTGGGAAAGGGGAAGGGTGTGGGGGAGAAAATTGGGTGTGGGGGGGAGGGTGGGAGAGGACATTGCGTTGGGAGGGAGGCTGTGGGGAGGGAGGGTGTGAGAGACATTGCTGTGGGAGTTGGGAAACTGTGAGGGGACTTTTCTGGGGGGAAGGGGAAGGGCTGTGAGAGACAAATTTCTGTGGGAAAAGGGGGGGGCTGGGAGAGACATTGCTGTGGGGGTGGGAAAGGGTGGAGAGAAATTGCTGTGGGGTTTTTGGGGGGGGCTGTGAAGACATTGCTTTTTGGGGGTTAGGGGAGGGTGTGGAAGGGGAGGGCTGTGAGGGGACATTGGGTGTGGGGGGGAGGAGGCTGTGGGGTGGGAAGGCGGGGGGAGAAAATTGGGTGGGTTTGGGGGGGGGGAGGGTGTGGAGACCCTTGCTGGTGGGGAGGGAGGGGGTGAGAGACATTGGCTTTTGGGGAGGGAGGGTGTTTGGGGACATTGCTGTGGGGAGGGGGAGGCTTTGGGAAAGACATTGCTGTGGGAGTGGGAGGCTGTGAGAGAGATTGCTTTGGGAAGGGGGGGAGCCCGTGAGAAAACAATTTTCTGTTGGGGAGGGGAGGGTGTGGGGAAAGGGGGGTGCGTGGGAACCCTTGCCGTTTGGGGGGGGAGGGTTTGGGGGGAAAGGGGGAGGGTTTTGGGGGACATTCGGGGGGGAGGGAGGCTGTGGGAGACATTGCTGTGGGGGAAAAATGCGTGGGGGGGGGACTGTGGGGGACATTTGGGTGTGGGGGGGGAAAGGGTGGTGAGAGAAAAATTGTGTTGGGAGGGGAGGCCTTTTTGGGGGAAAGGGGGGGCTGTTAGAGACAAATTTCCCGTTGGGTGGGGGGCTGTGGGAAGGGGAGGCTGTGGGAGAAAATTGCTGTTGGGAAGGGGGAGGGCTTTTGGGAGGGGCATTGCTGTTGGGAGGGGAGGCTGTGGGAAAGGGGAGGCCCGGTTTGGAACATTGGGGTGGGGGAGGGAGGCGTGAAACATTGCTGTGGGGAAAAGGGAGGCTGTGAGAACAATTTCTGTTTGGGGAAGGGGAGGGCTGTAGAGACCCTTCTGTGGGAAGGGGAGGCTGGAGAACATTAGCTGGGGGGGAAGGGGGAGGGTGAAAAAGAAAATTGCCCTTTTGGGAAAGGGGATGGGGGGGTTGGGGAAGACTTTCCGTTTGGGGGAAAGGGGGGGGCCCTTTAGAGAATTGGAAATTTGGGAGGGGGAGGCGGGGGGGAGGGGAGGGGTTTTGAAAAGACATTGGGTTGGGAAGGGAGGGTGTTTAAAAGACATTGCTGTTGGGAGGGGAGGGGGTGGGGGAAGGGGGGAGGGTTTTGGGGAAAACATTGCGTGGGAAGGGGAGGGTGTTGGGGAGACATTTCGGGGAAGGGGAGCTTTTGAGAGACATTGGGTGTGGGGGAAAGGGGAGGCTTGGGAACCCTTGCTGTGGGAAGGGGAGGGGGTTGGGGGGGCATTGCGGGGGGGAGGGGAGGCTGGAGGAAAATTTTTCTGTTTTGGAGGGAGGCTGGAGAGACATTGCTGGGGGGGGAGGGGAGGGCCCTTTTAAGAGACATTTCAGTGGGGAGGGGACTGTGGGGAGGGGGAGGGGTTTTGGAGACATTGCTGGGTGGGGGGGAGGCTGTGGGGAGGACATTGGGTGTGGGGAGGGGGGGGGCTGTGGGAGACATTTTCTGGGGGGGGAGGCTGTGGAAGACATTGCGGGGGGGAAGGGGGGGGGCTGTGAAGACAATTTCTTTTTTGGGAGGGGGGGGCTGTTTAGAGAACCCTTTTTTGGGGTTTGGGGGGGGAGGGTGTGAGGGGAACCCTTGCTGTGGGGAAAAGGGGGGCGTGGGAGACATTTTCTTTGGGAGGGGAGGCTTTTGGGAGACATTGCCGTGGGGAGGGGAGGCCCGTGGGGAGGGGAGGCTTGGGGGGGGAGGGGGGGCTGTGGAGACATTGCTGTGGGGGAGGGGAGGCTTGGGGGGGAGGGGGGGTTGGGGGGAGACATTGCTGGGGGGGAGGGGGGGCTGGGGGGAGAAAATTTTTCTTGGGGAGGGAAAAACTGTGGGGGGGGGATGCCCGTGGGGGGTTACATCTGGGAGTTTACCAAACTGGGGGGGGGCTAGGGGGGTGACCTGATGTGGGGAATTTCTGGGGGGTGACATGGGTGGGAGGGTGCTGGGGGGGAGGGGGTGAGAGAAAATTTTGGGTTTTAAGGGGAGGAGGTGGAAGAAATTGGGGTTTGGGGTGTTGGGGAGGGGCAGGGTCAGAGGCATGGGGGGTTAGTAATCCCCATCCCGTGGGTTTTCCTACCTGCTGGGGTTGGGTATCAAGCCTATCCTGGTTTTTCCACCTGCTTTGGGGCAGGGGGTATCAAAAACCCATCCTGTGTTTTTCCTATCTGCTAAATTTTTTGGGGGATCCAAGCCTATCCTTTTGGGTTTTCCTACCCTGCTGGCGTTTAGTATCTTTAAACCCCAACTTGTTGGGCAAACCTACCTGCTTTTTTCCCGGGGCTTTGGCATATTGTGAAAGTCATACACGCCGCTATACGCCGGGGAAATTTAGAAGGGAGGGGCTGGGTGGCGTGTACTTTTATAGCGGTGGTTGCCCGGGTCCCTAGACTTTTTCATGTCAATTTTTTCATCCCCGTGCAGTACACCCTTCGGGAAACCAGCAGGTAATCAAGCTTTTTAAATGGGGAAACTATAAATAACCCGTATTTTTTTCGGGCTGTCTAAAGTTTTCATAACCTAAGGGGTATACCCCCTAAATGGGCACTTTTATGGAGGGGAATAAACAATCTGCAGACCGTGAACAAATGGGGTCAAACCCCAAAATTGGGCACTGTATTGGGGGGTCATATACAGTCTGCAGAGCCGTGAAAACGGTATCTAGCACTATATGGCCCCCTGTTTTAAAGGGCCCTAAAAGTCTGCAGACCTTTTGTACACCCGGAAACTAGCCTATAGGGCCCCTTAAAAGGAGGTCATATACAGTCCGCAAGCCCCGTGTACACTGGTGGGGCAAATACTACTTTTATATGGGGCCCCGTATGGGGGGTTTAAAAATACTTCTGGGAGAAACCGTGTACACTGGTGGGCACCCCTAAAAATGGGCACTGTAAAAAGGAATAAAACAGTCCCATACCTTTTTGGGAACACTGGTTTTTAAACCCCTAAAATGGGCCCCTGTTTGAGGGCATATACGTCTTTCAGGCCGGGGGTACACTGGTTTTCTTGCACTATATTGGGCACTGAAAGGGGGGCAAATACATCTGCAGAGCCTTTTGGAAAACTGGTATCTACACTATATTTGGGCAAAAGAAAGGGGGGTCCCTATAATTTTAGAAGCCTGGTACACTGGTGTCACTACTTTCTGTATATTGGGTCCCTGGTTTTGGAGGTTAAAAAACCGTCTGCAGAGCCTGTGTTTCAGGTGTCTACCCCCTAGGTTTACTGTATGGAGGTTTAAAATTTCAGTCCCCGCAGGGGCCTGTGTACACCCGGGATCTAGCACTATTTGGGTTTAACTGTTTTTGATTCCTATACAGTCCCAGAGCCGTGTACACTGGTTTTCCTTTCTACTACTGTAAATGGGGCACTGTATGGAGGTTAAAAAATACAAAACTGCAACCGGTCACTGGTTAAACTAGCAAATATATGGGTCACTTATTTAGGTCATATACATTTTTGCAAAAGCCTGTTTAAAACTGGAGTCTTTCCACTATATTGGTCCAGTATGGAAAGGGCATAAAACAGTCTGCAAGCCTGTTGGGGAACCCCTGGTGTTTTAACCCCTATATGGTCAAAGTATTGGGAGGTCCCAAAAACATTTTGCAGACCCATTTACAAAGGTTTTCAAATACTACTGTAATGGTCACTGTATGGGGTAAATACAGCTGGAAAAAAGGGGGTTGGGGTTGTACCACCGGTTGTCTACCCTATATTTTCACTGTATGGTGGTAATATACAGTCTGCAGAAACCTGTGTTTCCCTGGTATCCCAGCACTATATTGGGCACTTTTAATGGAGGTCTTAAAACAGTCCTGCAGAAAACCTGTGTACACTTTTTTCTACTCTACTGGATATGGTCACGAAAGGAGGTAATATACAGTCTTTCAACCTGTTAAAACTGGTGTCTACCACTATATTTGGGCCACTGTATGGGGGTAATTTTACAGTCCCGCCCGAGCCCTTTTTACACTGGATCTATTTAAATTTTATGGTCACTTATGGAGGGGAATATACAAACTGCAAGCCGTGTACACTGGTGTCTACCCCAAAAATGGTCCCCTATGGGGGTCATATACAGTCTGCAGAGCCTGTGAAAAACCCGGTATCTAGCACTATATGGTCACCGTAAAGGAGGGAAAATACAGTCGCAGAGCCTGTGTACACTTGGGATCTAAACACTATATGGTCACTGTATGGGGTCATATACATTCCCCAGAGCCGTGTACACTGGGGTCTACTACTACTGTTAAAAAGGGCACTGTATGGGGGGTAATATACAGTCGCAGAGCCTGTGTACACTGGGTATCTACACTATATGTTATTTTAAGGGGGGGGGGGGGGGGGGGGGGGGGTCCCTATACAGTCAGCAGAGCCTGTGTACACTGGGGTCTACCACTAATTGGGGCCCCTGAAAGGAGGGGGATATACAGTCTGCAGAGCCGGGGTAAAACTGGTATCCCACCACTATATGGGGCAATGTTTTGGAGGTCATATAAATTCCCGCAGAGCCCAAAGTTAAATTGGGGTCTACACTACTGAAAATGGTCCCCTGTATGGAGGTAAAAATACATCTTTCAGACCCCGTGTACACTGGTGTCTACCACTTAAGGTCACTGTATGGAGGGGAATATACAGTCTGCAGAGCCTGTGTACACTGGGATCTAGCCCCTAAATGGCACTTAAGGAGGTCATATACAGTCTGGGAGAGCCTGTGTACACTGGTGTCTACTACTACGTATATGGGTTTTACTGTATGGGGGGTAATAAAACATCTCAGACCTGTGAAAACTGGTGCCCCACCAAAATATATGGGCACTGTATGGGGTAATATTTCTTCCCCGCAGAGCCTGGTTTCACGGTAAACTAACACTATATGGGCACTTTTAAGGAGGGAATATACGTTTTTTTCAGAAACCTGTGGGACAAATGGTTCCCACCACTATATGGGGCCCCTGTATGGAGGGAAAAATTTCAGTCGCAGAGCCCCGGTACACTGGTTTTTACCACTGTAAAAAGTCACTTTTTTGGAGGTAAAAATACATTCTGCCAAACCGTTTACAAATGGGTCCCAAACCCCTATAAAGGTCACGTATGGAGGGAAAAATACAGTCGGTAGACCGTTACACTGGTGGGGGTACCACTGTAAAGTCACTGGGATGGAGGCAAAATACAGTCCCGCAGAGTCTGTGTTTAAATGGTTCTACCACTATTGGTCCCCTGTATGGGGGGTTAAAAAACATCTGCAGAGCCCGTGTACACTGGTGTTTTACCCCTATAGGTCACTGTATGGAGGTTAAAAATACATTTTGCACAGGCGTGTACACTGGGTCTACCACAAAAATGGTCCCCGTATGGGGGGAATATACAGGGCTGCAGACCTGTGGGAAAACTGGTTTTCCCACCCCCAAAGATCAACGTATGATTTGGGAAAAAAAGGGTTGTATGTAATGGTTTAAAGGGTTTCCCGGGACAGTTTTTGGCGGGATCCCCAGCTCTCCGGGGTGGGAATAGGCTATCCAAACGTCAAAAAAGCTTTGGGGAACACAAAAACCCCCCAAATTTTGCTTTTTTCTAGAAACCTTTACATGGTTTTTTATTTGGGCGTGGGTTTTGTAAAAGGGGGGGCCCTATTGTAAAGGGGCGGGTAAGCAAATTGTTAATGGGGGCGGGATTCAGGGTTTTGTGCCCAAGGGCCGCACGACCTATAAATACACCCCTTGGGGCCCCACACGAGAGGGTTCCAGGGTTTTTCCCCGCCACTGGCCTCAGTCCCGGGGCCAGGATTGGGTACGGCTGCTGGGCTTTTTTTGTGGAGGGGGAGGAGGAGCGAGGCTGCGAAATCCGGAGCCGGTGCCTGCCGCTCCTCCTCTTAGTAGGGGTGCCCGCGCAGAACACCCGGCACTGCAGGACTTGGCGGGGGCCAGCTTATTTTAATGTGACATATCTGGGGGGGGGAAAAAGAAGACTACAAAATGCAGTGACGTGGGAAACGACCCACAGACTGACAGCTCAATTATATTGAGGCATTATATAATCTGACCCAAGGGGTGATCTCAATAAAAAAACTCAACTGTCAGCTCTGTGGGTCGTGTGCCCCAACAGAGTTCAGCTGACAGTTATTTGTATACTGTGGGGACCTGTGCCTGGCTATATTGTGGGAACCCCTGTCCTGGCTATATACTGCGGGAGCCCTAGCCTAGTATATCTGGGGGACCCTGTCCCTGGCATATCTGTGTGGACCTGTGCCTGGCAATATAATGTGGGGAGCCCTGTCCCTGGCTAATACTGGGGGGACCTGTGCCGGGGCTTTATCGTGGGGGCCCCTTTTGTGGTTAATGTGGGGGGGTGGGGGTTTTGTGGGGGCCCTTTTTGTTGGTTTTATGGGGGAGCCCTTTGTGCCTGGGCTTAATTCTTGGGGAGTGGGGCCTGGTTTTACTGTGGGGAGCCTTTGCCTGGCTATTACGGGGTGGGGGCCTGTGCCGGCAATATACTGTGGGGAGCCTGTGCCTGGCAAATTACTGTGGGGAGCCCTGTGCTGGCATTACTTTCCAATACTGGGGTCCCTATATAACAATACTGGGGGCCTATGTATCCACCACCTATGGGAGCACTATATAACTGCCCCCTGGCTTTTCTAAATCTAGGAAAGGGGGGTTTGCTGTGGAGGATGGAGCATAACAATGTTTTTTCCTATATAGGCCACCAAAAGTTAGGTGGTATTAACCCCCCCCACCCCCCAGCTAGGAAATAGGTGCTGGAAAGTGAGGATTCTAAAATTTTTGTTGGAAATTCTGCGAGACTTTTGGACCAGAAGTCACAGGTGGGTTGGGGGATGGAGAAAAAGGATGGGAAAATTTTCTCTGATAAAAAAGGGTTTTTCTGTAAGTCACTTTATGTAACTGCCTTATCAGTAATTTGGTCCTTAAGTATAAAAATTATTGGGTCTAGTATTGTAGGATTTTCTTTAGTAAAATCATACATTGGTATATTTTCTCCATGTATTGTGTATTATTTGGAACCCATATGACTATTAAATTGGGGAAAACTGTGTTAATGTAGGTGGAACATTTTGAAAAAAATAAATTATCAGCGCTGTTCCCCCTTTTACACTGCCTGTGAGGTGATGTAAAGGATCTAATGGACTACGTGGAAAATAAATCCCGGGCATACCCGTTCTCTGTAAAAAACCTAACACAGTAAGATGTGGGGGTAAAAAAATGCCGTGTGAAAACCCCCCCCTACTGAGCAAAAAAAACATAGGGGCCCCGGGGCCCCCGGGGTTTTAGGCCCTAGCAACGCCCCCGAAAGGGCAATAAAAAGGGGGTTAGCCCCCGCACCATAATCAGGCAACAGAGTAATGTGTGGGTAGAACCCGTAAGAGGCAGGGGGGTCCCCAAAAAAGGAACCCCCTATTTGCACATCTAGCCAAGAACCTAGACGTAAAAGGAAAAGGAGAGGTTGATGATGAGTTTACACTTTAATTTTCGGGCGCCTTTAAGCGGGGCCCTCGGGACGGAAGGGGGCCTGAGCATCCGGACGAGGAGGGGAAGAGCCATCCGACCTCCCCCCCCCCCCCCCCCCCCCCCCTTGGCAGGGGCAAGGGGGGCCAGTCCAGCACGAGACATGGGAATTGTAAGTCCCGCCAAATGATGGTAAGTCCCCCAGGGGGTTTTTTTTTGGGGGGGGGGTAGGTGCGCTCAGACCGGGGTACAATAAACGCAAAAGGGAAAACCCCCCTCTGAAAAGGGATGTTTCCCCCCTTTCGGGAAATTAAGGGGGGGGTTTTTTGCATAGACGCTGTGCGGGGTTTTTGAGGGAGAAAGTCCGGGAAAAACTGTAACTAAATTAAATTTGGGTTTATGTTAAGGAACGGCGTAAAGCGGGGCCCTTCTAAAGGATTTTTTCTTTGGACATAGAAATGGACCCGGCGTTTTACGCCCCTTTGGATGTGAATGTCCTTATAGGAGGACGCAAAGGGCCCTAGGGGACTCGGCCCAACTCAATTTTAGGTACCCGGGTCGGGGTCCAAAATATTATTGAAAAGACTTGAGTACAGTAGAATATAGCTCAGAGGCAGGCACCGATTCTGGAACCCCCCCGGACCCTGGGTTATTTCCCCCCCCCTTGTTTTTTTACATTGTCCAGTTTGCTGGGGGGAAAATTTAATTTAGATGAATGTTGTGAAAAAAACCAAAAAAAACCCCCCTTGCAGAAGAGAGAGGGGGCGGAGGAGGGCCCTTTGACCCTTTGCGGGTAGGCCATCCCCCCCTTGCGGACACAGATGACAATTGGGAGGGGAAATTTGGGGGAAAACTCGCTAAAAAGGGCCGTTTCTCCATGGAGGAGATTTTCCTGCCTGGTAGGGGGGTTTTTCTGGGTAAAAAAGTTGGAGGTCTCCCAGAGTTTTTGGGCCCGGGGCACGCTGGGGCCGATGGGGGACATTTTCCCCCCTCTCTGGGACAAAAATAAAGCATGGGGCACCTCCAAGGAAAAATTTGAGGCCCCCGGGGCCCATGGACCCTGAGATTTAAAGGGTCGGAAACCCCCGGGCTAAATGTGGGCAGGGTTTGGCCCCAGGGAGGGAAAAGAACCCTAGGGGCGGGCACAAAGGGCCCCCCTGGCAAAAGCCGCAGTGGGCACAGCGGGGGCAGGGACTGACCCCCTAAGGGCCCCTGGGATGGGCCCCCGGTTTGGGAATCCTCTCCCCACGAAAAAGGCCCCGTGGACCACGCGGGGGGAGAAGTTGGGACCCCGGATGGGGTTTTAGTGTTTTGGGCCCACATAAAGTTTTCAGAGACAGGGGTGGGAACCAATCTTGAGATCCAGCCTGGGGCCCAAAGGGGGGGCTTGTTTGATGGGGGGCGGGGCCCCTGTATTGGGGGGTTTCTACTCCCCATGGAGGTTTTGAAAGTCCGGGCCCGGGGCCGGGTGCTGAGGGACCCCTTCATAGGGGAGGGGGTGACCCAGGGGGGCCCGGCGGGTCAGGGGGGCCATAGGCCCCAGAGTAAATGTCATTTTGGCCCCAGAAAAGTCCTGGCGGGGGTTTGCAAGGGGAAAAAGGAGCCGGGGGGGCTAAAAGAGTCCCCACCGAGTCCATCCCGCAAGGGCACAGGGCTCCCCTTGAAAGCCTTTGTCCCCGTCGGGGGGCCCGGGGGCCACCCGGCTCCGACTCCGCTAAAAATGGTGCGTCACCACCCCGGGCCCCCAGCTGATCATACCGACCCGCAGCAGGCGGGGGGGGGGGCCCGGGGTACCGCATCGTTTGCGCTGGAGGTCCGCACGGCATAGATCCAGGAGGAAAGGGCGGGGGATCCCAGGCCCCGGGGCCCCGGGAAACCAAAGGGGCCCCCGGGAGGGGCCCGCATCTGAAAAAGCGCACGTCCCGGGTGGTGCAGGGGGCATTCGGAAGTCCCGCGCAGCGGGGCGCCGGGGGGGTAAAGGGGCTGGGAGCAGGGGGTTCCCTTTTTTTTTGCGGGCCCAGGAGTGGAGGGGCCTCCGTAGTGTCGGGCATTTCCGCTGTTTTGTCGAGGGGTGTAGGGGGGGGGGCCGGGGCGGCCATTTTTGGGGCCCCCGCTGCTCGGGTCTTCAGGGGCATAAGGGGTGCAAAAAAGCCCGAAAAAATTGGCCCCCAAAAACCCCCTGGGGGAGGGGTCCAGCAGCTGCGTAGAGTTGGGCCCTTAAACTTTTTTGGGTTTGATTTGCCCTTTTAAATTGGGTGGGTGGCTGGGGGATTCCCTTAGGGGCACAAGGAATCGGAAAAAAAGGGTTTTCATGGGAGCCCTGTCAGACCCCGCCCCCCCCGGATTTATTCGATTTGTTCAAGTCCCACATTTTAATTTTTGATAATTTTTGGCTGAAATTTTTTTAGACTTTTTCCAAAGATGTTTACAAAAGGGGCGGGGGTTTTTTTGGTTTTGCTTTAAAAAAAACATCGACAATGTGTCTCTAATTAAAATAAATGTTGCCCAAAAAACCCATCAGAAAAAATTCCAAAGACATGAAAACATTATATGGGGTGTCCCAAATGTTTTAAAAGGGAGAGTTTCCTAGTGTATGTAAACATTTGACTTTACGAAAGTAAAGAAAAGCCTTTAAAAAAATTTTCCCCCCTATTTTCTGGCATTTGGCAAATATAAATTTAATTTTTTGGTTTCCCAATTGACCTAAAAGGGGGGAAGGTTTATTTTTGGTTTTTATGTCAAATAGTGAGAAAAAAAAGCATTTTTGGGCTTTTTATTTTAGGGTATGTAAAACTTCTGGTTTTTAAAATGTATATATTTTGGCAATGACACAAAATTTTGTTTTTTGTGCCTGTTTATGGAAAAAAAATTTTTTAAGTTTTTAAAATTTTTTTATTTAAAAAACATTTAAAATCCAGTTTTCAGCTTTCAATTTTTTTGGGTTTTCCGCTTTTTAAAAATTTGGGTTTAAGGGTTTAGGGGGTTTCGGGTCCTTAACATAGGCAAACCCGTTTTTAAAAGGGGCCAAAAGTAATTGGACAAAAATTTAAAAAATTGTAAATTAAAAAGTTTTAAATTTTTAAAAACTTTGGTTTAAAAAACCCCGTTGGCAAAGACTGCCCCGAAGTTTAAAAATCATGGGGGCATCACCAGTTGCTGTGTTTCCTCCTTTTTATTTGGGTCTGCCGGCCTTTTTCTGCCGCGGTTTTTCAGTTGCTTTTTTAGGGGCCTTTTGTTTTGAAAATTTTGTCTTTCAAAAGCGTGTTCAGAATATTCCACTTCTTTTTCTTTAATAAACTCCTGGGTTGCTTTGGGTTTACGGTTTTTGGGTTTTATTTTCCATCTGTACTATTAAACATGACCAAACAGTTTGGCTGCATTTGGCTGGATTTTAGCACCCCAGTATGTCTTGGGAAAACCCCTTAATGAATTTGGCTGCTTGGGTCCTGGTTCCATTTTTAAAAAAACATAGTTTAAACCCCGGGCCCCCTGGCACCTACATGCCCAAGCCTCCACTGCCTCCCCCCGTGTTTCAAAAAGATGTGTGGTATGCTTTTTGGGTCATGAGCCTGTATCTTTCTTTTGTCATCCCTTTTTAAATTTCCATCATTTTGGTAGAGGCTGGAAACTTGGTTTTAAACTGTCCAAGGGATGTTCTTCCCCCAACTGTGCGGCTTTTTTTTGATTTTTTTTTAGAAAGTCCAATTTGCCTTTTTTTCCATAGAGGGGTTTTGGGGTGGCTGTCACCGTTCGGGGAAAAAATTGTATTTACTTTCAAGCAGTCTTTTTCTTTATTTGGGAGATTTGAATATTGATACGCCCACATCCCGGGGGCATTCAGGACATACTGGGTGCTCAAATCCAGGAAAAACAGCCAAAAATGATTGGTGAGTTTATAATGCGATGGGCCAATGGGCCCAAAGCATAAAACCCAAAGGGAACCCCGGAGTTTGGCTATTTGGCTGGATTTGAGCCCACAGTTTGTCCCTTTTAATGCCTCCCCAAAGCATTTTGGCTGCTTCTGTCCTGTGTTACATCATCAATAAACACTAGTAACCCAGTGCCACTGGCAGCCATACATGCCCAAGCCATCACACTGCCTCCGCCGTGTTTTACAGATGATGTGGTATGCTTTGGATCATGAGCTGCACCATGCTTTTGTCATCCTTTTTACTTTCCATCATTCTGGTAGAGGTGGATCTTGGTTTCATCTGTCCAAGGGATGTTCTTCCACAACTGTGCTAGTTAAAAGTCCAATCTAGCCTTTTTACCGTTGAGGCTTATGAGTGGCTGTCACCGTGCAGTGAACAATCTGTATTTACTTTCATGCAGTCTTCTCTTTATGGTAGATTTGAATATTGATACGCCTACATCCTGGAGAGTATTCAGAGACATACTGTGTGCTCAAATCCAGCCAAATACAGCCAAACTGATTGGTCGACGTTTCATAATGCAGATGAACAATGACCCAAAGCATACAGCCAAAGCAACCCAGGAGTTTGGCTGCATTTGGCTGGATTTGAGCACACAGTATGTCTCTGAATGCCTCATAATGCATCTGGCTGCTTCTGTCCTGTGTTACATCATCAATAAACAATGACCCAAAACATAAAGCCAAAGCAACCCGGGAGTTTATTAAAGCAAAGAAGTGGAATATTTTTGAATAGCCAAGTCAGTCACCTGATCTCAACCCAATTGAGCATGCATTTCACTTGTTAAAGACTAAACTTCAGACAGAAAAGCCCACAAACAAACAGCAACCGAAAACCACTGCAGTAAAGGCCTGGTAGAGCATCAAAAAGGAGGAAACACAGCGTCTGGTGATGTCCGTAAGTTCAAGACTTCAGCAGTCAATGGCAACAAAGGGTTTTCAACCAAGAATTGGAAATTAACATTTTATTTACAATTATTTAATTTGTCTAATTAGGGCATGTCCCCCACTGCACGGTTTTTCGGCCGGTTTTTCAGCCGGTTTGCGGTTTTGCAGACCGCCTGAAAAAACGGCCGAAAATGGACAAGGTCTTATGGAAAAACCCGTGAGCATCCCCTTGCAGGGGTTTTTCGCCAGCGGTTTTTCCTGCGGGGGTCCGGCCGCAAAACAGTGTTGCACAATCTTCTGCCCGGGTTTTCCGGACGGAACTGTGCAACCAATGTGAAGGGCGAGGGCTTGTCTCCGCTAAACGCGGAAAAAAAGCCGCCCCCCCGGGGGGCCGTGGGGTGGCCGCAAAAAGGTCGAAGCCCGGCCGGCATTTTTTCCGTCCCGGAAAACCGCCCTTACTTTTTGGCCCCTTTTGAAAACAGGATGGCACATGTTAAAAGAGTTGAAACTCCTAAACCCTTGATCCCAATTTTAATCTTAACCCCAAATGAACTAAAAAGTCTGAACTTTATTTTCATTATATAACATAACTTAAATATGTTTCAGTAAATAGGACAAAAAAATAAAATTTGTCAAAAGTCCAATATATATGGGCCTAAATGAACTATTTGACGAAAGAGCCCTTTTGTAAATTATTCCTACACCACCTCCCGTTTTTGGCGGGGTCCCGCTATTTGGTTCCCCTCCCCCCCTCCCGGGGGGATTGGCATTCCTCCCGCCGCCAGGCAGGGGGGGGGTTCTTTAAAAGGGGGCGGCCAGAGTAGCGCTAGTGCCACTCTTGCGCCGCCGGGCCGCTCCTAAAGGCAGGTGAAGCGGCCGCTGCGCCCGCTTCACCCCCGGAGTCTCACTTGCAGGGAGGAGGCAGGAGGGATCGTTCCTCTCCTCCCTCCTCCCCCTGTATGTCCGGGCCGGTTTGTGCGCCGCACTTTACAGGTCAGCGCGCAGGGGAAGTGACGCGGGGGCTGCAGGGGAGTGACGCGCGGCTGCTCTCACTTCCCCCTGCGCCGCTGTGGAGATCGCCCGGAGCGGCCGTGCTGCAGGAGCCTGGTGAGGTAATGGATTTTTTATTTTATTTTTATTAAGCTATATGTGGGGCTCTGCCTGGCAACAATGGGGGTACTGGCAACAGAAGGGACATCTACCTGGCAACAGAGGGGACATCCTACCTGGCAACGAGGGACATCTACCTTTGGCAACAGAGAGGGCACTACCTGGCAACAGAGGGGACATTACCTGGCAACAGAGGGGGCACTACCTGGAAAACAATGGGGCCCTACCTGGCAAAAAATTTGGGGGCACTACCTGGCAACAGAGGGGACATCTACTGGCAACAATGGGGGCACTACCTGGCAACAGAGGCTGCATACCTGGCAGCAATGGGGGCACTACCTGGCAACAATGGGGGTACTACCTGGCAAACACCGGGGGGCATCTACCGGGCAAACAACAAGGGGGGCACCCCCCTGGAAAACAATGGGGGCACTTACCTGGCTAACAAAGGGGGGGGCACCCACCTGGCTAACAAAGGGGGGCACCTACCTGGCTACAGAGGGGGCATTACTTGGCTACAAGGGGGCATCTACCTGCCTGTAAAGGGGCAATACTGCTTATGGGGGGTTTTCTACCCGACTATAAGGGCATCTACCCTGGCTTTCTTCCAAAGCCGTTATGAGTTAGGTGGGGTTTGGGTTTGGCTTTTTGAAGGGGGTGGCATACCGACAAGATGGGCGTGTCCATGCAAATTTTTGCCATGGCGCGCTACGCGCGCCGCCCACTGAAATCTCCTGCTTTTTCATTTTCAAAAGTTGGCAACTATGACTTATTCTCCTTACCCCTAAATTACCAAGACTATTATACAAATAGAAATTTAGTAATCATTTCATGGCATCTTGCTTAGGCGCTGTATGCCACATTAGCACAATAAGGCAAAAATATTTTTCAAGATTTAGTATAAAACCCAGTAGAGCAAATGATGGAATGTGAAATGTACTTTGCTGTGAACTTTGGATGAATAGAATAGAGCAGTGTGTTATTTTGGAAGGTGAGTAGAGTGACTTATTCAACGCTTCTCTGACAGCTCTCGTCAAGTCTGTAGTGTTGTGTATGTGTGAACTGTGTAAAGTACCTGGGTCAATGTTTACACAGTAGCGCTATTCCGTAAATCATCTTCACATGTCAGGAGCATTCATTGTAACAAGAGGGATTTCTGACTATTTAAGCAAAGATTTTGGTATTTGCTGCATGTAGTTTGGTGTTAGTAAATATGTCAAACATATTTAAATGTCTGGGATTCCTGCACTGAAAGGGCCAATGACACATAATCCATGGTCTCCTGTCAGTGTTTACGGCTCTATCATCTTGGTTCCATAAAACTTGCCAGCAGTAGCTTTTATCTTTATTTTACACAATTATATGATTAACATTTATATAGTTAATGGTCCCATGTAACCAAATTAATCTGGCAAAAGTAAAACTAGAGAGCAAGAAACAATCTTTTGTAGATCCTCTCTACTCTGGCAATTAAAATTGGTAATACTCTATCTATTAACTTTCCATATACTAAGGGTACATGGAAAAGGTGATTGTAAAATACTGTTGGAATAGAATCTGACTAGTATTTTACAATCAGTTTTCTTTTGTTACTGCATTTTTTGCGCAAATTTTGCGGTCGGTTTTCGGATTTCGAGCGGCTCATTATCATTGAACTGTACTATAATCCGCCATTTACAAGTGAAATTAGACGGATTATAGAACATCAGCAATGCATAATATCCAGCACTACATATAGATTAGGCTTATAAAGATAAGTAAACACCTCCTCTCATACAGATATAGGACAACTCCCAAATCAGTTCTACAGCCCAAAAATAGGAGCAATACATCCTTGTTAAAATACATGCAAATTTATTGAAGAATATTCTTCAATAAAGTTTCTTGGATTATAGAACATGTTCTATAAGTTTTTTTTGATCGGAGTTTGGATTTGAAATCCAACCTCAGATAATCCGAGCGGTTTAGACTACAGCTCGGATTTTCTATTGAGGTCTATGGGGATGATTTACAGTGTGATTTTTGTGATTCCAAACACCGAATCTGCTTAAAAATCCGACAGTAAACCAGTGCCGTGTAGATATAGCCTAAGGCTTTTTTTTCATGCTCCGCAGTGTCCATTGGATCTATACATCGAGATTCTTCCCAACATATAGCTCTGGCAGTGCTATCCATCATGCATAGTGTCCCATATAAAAAAAATATACAGTGCACAGTATATACAGTATATACAGTATAGATATATATATATATATATATATATATAAATATATATTACTGCCTTTAGTTCTATGGAATAGAGCAGTTCTCTGGACTATTTTATTTAGCAAATCCTGCTTGATACTTTCTGAATAGAGGCCAAAATAACACCTTTTTGGCCTATGTTGGGTCTATGGCAACGTTCACAATAGCTGTGTATGATAAAAGGCACCGTGGAACCTCTTTTAGTAACTGTAATTCAACATTAATTTTTAATCTTGGAGTTGGTATGTCATATTTAGATTTACACAGTCGAGCCATAGTATTAAAACCACTTCCTACTTTTGACAACAGCAGTGGTCACGTGTGATGAGCTGGCTCAGTGGGTGTGCCATAGACTGTCTGCCCATATATCCCTAGTTGCTGTCATCAGTTATAGGGGTGATTTTTTTAGAGTTGCAGAAAGTGATGATTATTGGATGTGAGCAATATTTCTGGAACTGTGCAGTTTGTGAACTGTTCGTGTGCTGCTGTGGTGAAAGTACATGGTGAGTGGATTATGACTCCATCTTGAATAGTGACCTGGAAACTGTGGAGCACCACATGCCTTTGATATAAGAGGTGAACGTCAACTGCAAAGGTGCATAAGAGTGGAATGACATGCTACGGTGGAGCAGCTGTCAAACTGAACCAGGGGGCTATCAAACTCCAATCTAAAAAAATATTTTAGTGAACCCTACTGGGTATGGCGCGCCAATGCAGATGGATAGTAAGTGCCTCTCTGCTAACAAGGTTCCATCCACAAAAAAACCTTTAATTTTCCCAGTATAAGAATTAGACCTCCACTGACCGGCAATGGTTTGACTTCTCCAATGAGTCATATTTCTGCTTCATCAATCAGGCGGACATTGACTTGTCAGGCAAAAACATTAGAAAGCAAACACCCTGCAACCACTGCTGGAAGAAAACAAGCTAGTTGGGGCAGCATTATGGTCTGGGGAATGTTTTTGTGGAATTCTCTTGGCCCACTCATCCACGTGGAAGGTACTCTCAACCGATTTGGGTTTGAATCCATCCTTGCAGATACATGCGGATTGTCTTCCCTTGGGTTGACTGGATATCACATGGCTAGATATTTCCAACATGAGTTGGAAGAACATGAACAAGGCTTCCAACTTCTACCCTGGCCCCTTAACTCTCCAAACTTGAACCCAATTAAGTATCTGTGGGACCACTTTGATCATCCTGTCCACTCTATTGATCCTCCTCCATGCACCTTTCAGCAGCTGTGGGACACACTGCAGTCATCATAGCTCCAGATTGTGACAACTCGGTAGTAACTTTCGATATTAGCTGGTGGTTATAATAATGTGACTTTACTGTGTATTATCAGTTGTAGGTCTGGGTGTACAAATCTATTACTTTCTGTATGTAGAATATAGCAATTTATAAAATAATAAAGGAAAGATCTAGTTTAGACTAGAGGACCTGTCTAATACTCTGTGTGTATATGGAGTAACTGATAACACATAAGAAATAATGCAATATTGTTTCATATGGAGAATATTCATTTATTATTATAAAATGCTTGTAAAAAGTTATATGAAAATGTATATAATAAAAGTCTCTGTTAAAATATTTAAATATATCAAATATAGTTACATTATTATAACCTTGAACTGATTCTTGAACAGAAGTTTACATGCAACTTATCAAAGAATAAAAAAGCTTAAATAAAGGATAAAGGATAACCATAGAGTCAACCATATAAACTAATCAGGTAGCATCTTGCATTGTTATATCCTACCTTAGAAAGGTAAGAACTTTAACCAGGTTTTATTTGCACTATTTTTTTTGTGTTTTTTTTTAATGACATCAAAAAAGTGAGTACACCACTCACATTTTTATAAATATTGTATTTTATCTTTTCATGGGACAACACTGAAGATTTGACACTTTAATACAATGTAAAGTAGTCAATGTACAGCTTGTATAACAGGGTAAATTTGGTGTGCCCTCAAAATAACTCAACAAACAACTATCAATGTCTACACCGCTGGCAACAAAAGTGAGTACACACCAAAGTGAAAATGGGCAAATTGTGGCCAATGTACCTTTTCATTCCACGGTGTCATGTGAGATGGTGTGTTAAAGTTGGTGTTATTGCTTTCACACTGGAAGGTCAACTTGGCACTTTATGGCAAAGAACTCTCTGGGGATCTGAAAAAAAAATTGTTGCTCTACATAAATAAGGCCTAGGCTGTAAGAAGATTGCCAACACCCTGAAACTGAGCTGCAGCACGGTGGCCAAGACCGTACAGTGGTTTAAAAAGACAGGTTCAACTCAGTACAGGCCTTGCTGTGGTCAACCAAAGTTGAGTGCATTTGCTCAGCGTCATATCTAGAGATTGTCTTTTCAAAATAGACGTACGAATGCTGTCAGAATTGCTGTTAAGAGGTGGTTGGTCAGCCTTTCAGTGTTCAGACCCTAAACACACTTCCAAGACGACCGCTGCCCTGCTAATGAAAATGAGGGTAAAGGTGCTGGACTGGCCTCTAGACCTTTTGACCATCTGTGGGGCATCCTCAAATGGAAAGTGGAGGATCGCAAGGTCTCTAACATCCAGCAGCTCTGTGATGGAGGCTGCAACCTGTGAAGCTCTAGTGAACTCCATGTCCAAGAGGGTTCAGGCAGTGCTGGAAAATAATGGTGGCCGCACAACATATTGACACTTTGGGCACAATTTGCCCATTTTTTTTACTTAGGGGTGTTCTCACTTTTGTTGCCAGCAGTTTAGACATTTATAATTGTGGATTGAGACATTCAGAGAGCACACCAAATTTACATAGTTATATAATACTGACTACTGTATACTGACTATACTGACTACATTACATTGTCTCACAATGTCATATCTTCAGTGTTGTCTCATGAAAAGATATAATACAATATTTACAAATATGTGAGAGGTGTACTCACTTTTGTGAAATACTGTATCTATTTTGTTGTAAACCCAAAATATGTGTAATGAGTTGGCTGATATGACCTTTAAAGGACACTCATGCTGATTGACAAAGGCTACGGAAACATGACAGATGATTCCATTGAAAATCTGAAAATCTTATATACTGATACCTTGCTATATTTGTTTCTGTTAATATGCATAAAAGGAAACTCATGCCATAACTTTTTAGGCTATGGGTACCTAACCCAAGGCCAGTGTGACACAGGCAACATAGTGGATTATCTTTTTTTTTGGCAGAAGAGTTTATAAAATTTGCTAGTAAAAGAAACTACAAGAAAGCTGCTCAAAATAAAACCTATTATTAAATACACTAGAAATACACCATTTTAGCCATCTCTAATCAGTTTTCTGCTGCTAGATATTGTAAATCATGGCGTAATCCTATTTTAAAACATGTGCTGCCCAATAAGAATTTCTCATCTATTATATACCATAAAACAAGATATTCTGGCAGTCATCAATATATGCCTGCAATTCAAAATGTAGCTGTACAGTATATTAAATGGTGCTAAAAACCGAGAGAATAGCGAAAGAGTCACATATAAAGGATATGCCTACCTTTTTATTGCTCCAATAAACACTAAAATAAAGAATGAAACAACTTCGCAAGTTGCCTTGATTAAAATACTTTTACTATTTTGTGTACACAGCTCCTATGCACATCTACGTGTTTTCATTGTTGCAGATTACAAACAAATCTATGAGTAACTAGCTGTTACTTATTCATCTGAACCTATCTTATATTGTCAAAAATGGGGGAGATGGAGTGAAGTAACACTGAATTAGCCAACACAGGGGGTTTACAGTTAACAATGCAGCACGTACAGTGGGTACGGAAAGTATTCAGACCCCGTTAAATTTTTCACACTTTCTTTCATTGCAGGCATATGGTAACATCCAAAAAGTTCATTTTTTTGCTCATTAATGTACACCCTGCACTATATCTTGAAAGAAAAATAACAGATGTAGATATTTTTGCAAATTTCTTAAACACGAAAAACTGAAATATCACATGGTCATAAGTATTCAGACCCTTTGCTGTAACACTCATATTTAATTCCCATGCTGTCTATTTCCTTCTGATCCTCCTTGAGATGGTTCTACTCCTTCATTGGAGTCCAGCTGTGTTTAATTAAACTGATTGGACTTGATTAGGAAAGGCACACACCTGTCTATATAAGACCTCACAGTGCATGTCAGAGCACATGAGAATCATGAGCTCTAAGAAACTGCCCAAGGATCTCAGAGACAGAACTGTGGAAAGGCACAGATCTGGCCAAAGTTACAAAACAATTTCTGCAGCACTCAAGGTTTCTAAGAGCACAGTGGCCTCCATAATCCTAAAATAGAAGAAGTTTGGGAGGACCACAACTCTTCCCTGACCTGGTCGTCCAGCCAAACTAAGCAATCGTGGGAGAAGAGCCTTGGCGAGAGAGGTAAAGAAGAACCCCAAGATCACTGTGGCTGAGCTCCAGAGATGCAGTAGGGAGATGGGAGAAAGTTTCACAAAGTCCACTATCACTACAGCCCTCCACCAGTCGGGGCAGAGTGTGCTGACGGAAGCCTCTCGTCAGTGCAAGACATATGAAAGCCCGCATACAGTTTGCAAAAAAACACATGGAGGACTCCCAGACTATGAGAAATAAGATTCTCTGGTTTAATGAGACGAAGATTGAACTTTTTGGTGTTAATTGTAAACGGTATGTGTGGAGAAAACCAGGCACTACTCATCACCTGCCCAATACAATCCCAACAGTGAAACATGGTGGTGGTAGTATCATGCTATGTGGGTGTTTTTCAGCTGCAGGGACAGGATAATTGGTTGCAATTGAAGGAAAGATGAATGCGACCAAGTACAGAGATATCCTGGATGAAAACCTCTTCCAGACGCTTTGGACCTCAGACTGGGCTGAAAGTTCATCTTACAACAAGACAATGACCCTAAGCACACAGCTAAAATAACAAAGCAGTGGCTTGAGAACAACTCTTGACTAGCACCAGCCAGAGCCCTGACCTAAACCCAATTGAGCATCTCTGGAGAGACTTGAAAATGGCTTCCACCAATGTTCACCATCCAACCTGAGGGAACTGGAGAGGATCTGCAAGGAAGAATGGCAGAGGATCCCCAAATCCAGGTATGAAAAACTTGTTGCATCATTCCCAAGAAGACTCATGGCTGTACTAGCTCAAAAGGTGCTTCTACTCAACACTGATCAAAGGGTCTGAATACTTAAGGCCATGTGATATTTCAGTTTTTCTTGTTTAATAAATTTGCAAAAATATCTACATTTCTGTTTTTTTCTTTCAAGATGGTGTGCAGAGTTTACATTAATCAGCAAAAAAATGTATGGATCTTACCAAATGGCTGCAATGAAAGAAAGAGTGAAAAATTTAAAGGGGTCTGAATACTTTCCATACCCACTGTAGGTGTATATGAGCTGTATACACAAAACAGTAAATCAAGACTCAAAGTTGCAATCATTGAAGCAGTAACAACATGGTTATAAAGCTGTACATATACTTTCAACTGTAAGGGTATGTTCACACGGCGTCTTGCCTCCGTATGAACATACGCTTTTCTGATGCGTCTCTGGGTCCATCAAAACGGACCCAGAGACGCATCTAACAATTAGCAGTGAGATTATCATTGCCGGTAATGACAAACACGCAGTGGCATTCACATGAGTGATCGCCGCTGCGTGTTTACATCGCACCTGTTGGGTCTGTCTTGCGGATGCGCTCCAAGAATTGCATGTTATTTCTTGGATCGTATCTGCAAGACAGACCCGACAGGCGCAATATAAACACGCAGCGGCGATCACTCATGTGAATGCCACTGCGTGTTTGTCATTGCTGGCAATGATAATCTCACTGCTAATTGTTAGATGCGTCTCTGGGTCCGTTTTGATGGACCCAGAGACGCATCAGAAAAGCGTATGTTCATACGGAGGCAAGACGCCGTGTGAACATACCCTAAGGTGCAACTACATTTTAAAAGGATAAAAACTAGAACTGGTATGAAAAAAAATACTAAAAAAGCTTTCATTTCTTATGCTGCTTTGGAAAAAAGAAAGCTGAGCTCTGAATGGTAGCTTTGGGAAATAAAGACAGTCTTACAGTTAGACAGTTTTGATAAATAAGGCTATGTCTACACAGCACAGAAATACCGTACACTATGGTGCATAGACAGCAATGAAAAACCCGTGCTGTAGTCTGGCAGAATATTCCGCCGGAGTTCTGCGATTTGCCATCGGATTCGCCCACATTCAAATGGACGGGCTGACGGCAAAAACTAAAACCGACCACGGTTTCTGCGCAAATCAGTGCCTGAAACTACGGTCCTACGTAGGACAAACTGTTGTCGGCTTTCCAACATTTTTTGTCCTATGCTGCATGGCCCTAGCCTAAGGCTCCATGTGTTCCAAATGAGATGCTTTGGTTTTTGATTGTACAACGATTGTTGGCCTAAACACATTAGCCTCACTTGGTCACTTGCAATTTTTGGTAATGCTTTGATTTTCTGACTTGTGGGTGATGATGTGTCTCGTGGAGGCCTAGTGGTCCCGGTGCTTATTTAGGGTGGAATTGTTAAAACTTTAAGGGCAACATGTCCCATTAGGGCTGCGCCATTTTTTGGTGTATTTTGCGCCAAAAAACTGTTGACGCCCGATTCTCTATATAAATGAACTGTAATACACCAAAACTAAGCGCATCGTACACCAGGCATGACACATTTGAATCCGCCTACGTAGGCGCATCAAATATGCTAGCAATGATATACTATGAGCCTTTTTTTTTGCTATGCGCCTAAATTTGGCGCCTCAAATATGCTATACAAGGTAAACCACATAGCAGACTTTTGACAGGTTCAATCATTCAGGTGCATTATACACTCATTTAATGCGCCTTAAAACTGGTGTGGCGGCGCCTCTTTTCTGACATGTCGCCCAAAAAGTATTACACCCTCTAAATACACAGGTCTTTAGCTGTAGTACCCATACTGCTGGATGTGAGTAGGGTTATCATCAACGTGCAGTTGGTATTAAAAATACTATCTGTGGTAATATTTCATAGGCGAGCACTGAAAGAAAAACTCAGCTGAATCAAAGGAGTACATCAATAAACGAGATAGCAATTTTATTCCTGGCTATAAATTTCTTTCATGTGATGATTAATCTGTCCCATAAAAGAATATCCCGTATAATAACTGTATGACTGTAGTGCACATAAAACATAGTTAATGACAATAGATCAAAAACTGAATATTTATCTCTCCTGTTACTGACAATGCTTTGTAGTGGCCGGAGTTTACCACATTGCTTTTTTATGAGCATGCTACAGATGAGAAAATGTGAATCTCCATAGACATGAAAATTCTAGCAGGTACTTTCAGATGGTGTTTCTTTCTTTGTATCCATGGTAGGAAGAGGTTAATGAGCAGAACGGATGGTCTGTTGTCTACGTTTCTGCTCCAGATCAAGCTGCTCTTGTAGAGTGGTTAACTGTGAGGAAAAAAAAAAGGATACATTTTTTTGCCGCAAGCATGATGAGACAGTATATGTTTAACATATAGGGGATTCTCATTTTTTGGGGGTTGCCATTCAGTCAGAGATGTAGAGCGTGCACAGGCTGGCATCTCTATTGATCAGCACTCTTAATGGTATGGCCTTAAAGGCCTCATGTATGAAAACTGAAAACTAGGTGTAAGATTTTTTTGTTGCCAATAGCAACCAATCAGAGTTCCCCTTTCATTTCATGCAGTGCTCTGAAAAAATTAAAAGTGAGCTCTGATTGATTGCTATGGGCAACAAAGAAAGTCTTACACCTAGTTTTCATACATGTCCCCCTAAATCACAAACAGGGGTACATCATGAGGTACATTATGGCCAAGTAACACCCCTCCCTCCCTCGACGCACACGTTTTTGCTTTGGCCAATGGTCAGTGCAGTTGCAATTACTCATGGATGACTATAAGGATATTTTATAGTAGCCCCAATTTAAAGGAGTTGTCTCCCTAGATTTTTATTATTATTTTTATCATACTAGAGCCCATTTAAAAAAAAAAAAAAAAAAAAAAGTTCTATTCGTCTTCTCACCTTGGATCCAGTGCTGCGCCACCCTCACTCTCTGACAGTCCTCTGTTTTCTTTTTGCTTTTCCTTAATGGAGGTGTCACTGCTGCAGCTGCTGATTGGCTGCAACGTTCATGTACCACTGGCTGATGTCACTGTTTGGTTAGCTCACCTTCATATGGTAAAGTCAGGCAGTGGCACGTGATTGCTGCAGCAGTGACATCCCTGTTCAGGAAAAGCAAGGAAAAAGCTGAAGACTAGCGGAGAGTTAGGACAGAACAACACTGGATCGGTGGTAAAGAGACAGGTGAATAGAACTTTAATATTAAATGGGCACTAAAATGATAAAAATAATATATTTTTTTAGATGGACAACCCCTTTAAATGGATCTGTTCTAATTTTCAAGAGGAGATCGACTTTCACCTTACACAGCCAATTTACTTAGACCACTACCCAGTCTGCTTGAAGCAATATTCTCAATGAATGTTATCATGTGACACCACATAATGGGAAGTGTTCACAGCAGAGACAGCCTGTGATGCTATTCTGTGTGGCCCCGACCATCTGGTCACAGAATTGCTTGTTGGTGTCTGGTGTCTGCTCAAGTATATACTATGTCAGCTATAAGATGAGTGAATCGAAGCACGGGAACCGGGTTAGTTACAGTAAGTACTGTAAGTACTAATAGTACATTGTGTAGCCCCCTATAAACCCTTCATACATTGGCAGAATGGGGTCTCCTGACCCCTCTGAAGTATTTCAGAAAAAGTAGATAGGTTAAAGAAGTAGCCATGCATGACTACAGTAACCTTCATTGTAGATCATAGGAATAGAGAAATTCTTGGCTGTATCAGCAACTTAACTACAGAGTTGCATGTGTGTCTGGTCTCTTCCTTCATGGAGAGTGAACAAGGGATCCCACATTCTCCCTGTAGGTGGGAGTCCTGAAAGTGGAATCAACACTTATCAGACATTTATGGCATATACTTTTGATATGCAATAAAATACCTCAGGCAGTAAACCCTCCCTTTAAGAGAACTGACCTGTGACATCTCCTGTCTACTCTAGTTAATACTTGTGTTCCCTATAACAATTAATATAACAATTACGGAGCATCTTCTTATAACTCTGCGTTGTGCTTTTTAGAAACTCTGTGTTGTACCTCAGTTATTCCTTCTGGAAATGTATTATTGAATCTGTCAGCTGGGTGTTACCATACCAGTCTTTAGCACTGACTGAACAATGTCAGACTGTACTGGGACCCCACCTCCCCCAATAGGTTACACCCAGCTGACTGATTCAGTAATACATTTCTAGTTGGAATAACAGAGGAGCAGCACAACACAGTTAGAAGAGAAGATGCTCCAGCCTTGTTTTTTCACAGGGAACCCAAGCGTTTACTAAAACAGACATGTCAGTAATGGCCACAGGTCTCTAGGTCTTTTTTAAGTTTTAATGTGGCCCTAAAGATTGGTTCAGTTTGATAATGTGGCCTTTGAACCAAAAAAGTTTGCTTCTGGCGTAAGGCATATATCATTTTGTAGTGATTAATTCCATAAATGGGTTGTTCACTTTGGATAATCCCTCTTTATTAGGTCCCCTGTTGATAAGTTCGCCACAGGATTTCCCGCTTCAGCCATCAGCTCAAATACATGATTCCAACTAAACTCTATGGGCTGCCCATATTATCCACCAGAAAGAGAAAAGCTCTTGTTAGACATTTTTTGATCTTGCTAATAAATTACATGGCTTAGCTGCTAGCCGAATTCGCCATGTTATTTTATGTTCCTCACAATAGCTTAGACACAGCGAGACGGAATCAACAAGGTCCAGACACAAAACGACTGGCTTTTCACCTTACCCGCAAGAGGCAGCCAATGCTTGGCAGAGGTGGTGGCACCAGCATGGGGAGCGTGCACCATTTTGAATTCAGAGCTCCGATGTGCACTTCCATAATACTCTGTTCAGCGACTCACAGGAAGTTGCACAGCTAGGACAGCCCTATGCAGGCATCCTAGCTACCCTCCAAGATAGGAAGCGCTGTGCTAAAGTGGTGGCTATTATACAAATCTTAAAGGAAATCTTGGCCTTTTACTGACCATGTGTAGCATTATAACATCTCTGGTGGAACAATCTGAACTACAGGCAGTCCCTGGGTTACGAACGGGAATGAGACTGTAGGTTCATTCTTAAATTGAATCTGTATTTAAGTCAAAACAAATACATGTATTAAATATGACTCCAGCAAAACTTTTTTTTAGTTTTGGATAGTGCAGGGAAGGGTTAACACCCTTTTACATTTGTTTTACAGCGTGTGCCCCTCACTTTCTGTCTCTCATGTGCTGCTGTGGCATGCTGGCACTTGTAGTTCCTCAGCTACCAGCTGCTGTGGAACATGGAGCTACAAGTGCCAGCATGCAACAGCAGGACATGTTAAACACAAGTACTAATCAGCACCCATATAATTGGTGCATGTGTAGTGTGGCATTCTGGCACTTGTACTTCCACAATTCCAAATACTAGCATGCCTGCACATTTATACGGTCAAACAGCTCGGTGAAAATGGGTTTGATACCCTGTTATAGATGAATTTCCAAAACTGGGATACCCTCTCTATTATTACTTATCACAAAATTTGTTCAAAAACAAAACTAAAAGCATTAGTAGGTTAGTCTGTTCTAGATGATCAATACATAACTGATACAATGGCTTTATCTGCAAAAATAAGTAATGCTCACAATTGGCATTTATATACTAGTTGAATTGGTGCCATAAGCCCAGAAGCCAGTGTGATCAAAATTTCAGATGACTTTGCTCTCAAATTGAAGAGAAGGGTGAAATTTGGCTTGATTTTATACCGTGCCCTTATTGCTATAAGCAATGGTATAACCTGACAGTAGATGTGCCATGCTAACATTCATGGCATTTGCACACTGTTCAGCAATGAAACAAATGTTATTTATTACCCGTTAGTAATTACCTGCTCCTCCAGCCCCCTGACCCTCTGTCTATGAGCTCTTTCTCTAGACTCCAGGGTACTTTCTGCTTGCTGCTGAGTAATGCGCAGTCTTTCACTCTCTGTATCCAGCTCCTGACGATGTCTCATACTGAGCTCCATAAGACGTTGTGAATGAGCACGTTCCTGCTCTGTCATCTGTGTCTATTTAAATATAAGAAATAACAATATATTTTATTTCATTTCAGACATTATAATTTTTGTCAACAGTTTTTTCGGAAGAGTCAAAAATACTGCTGGATGATAAGTGCTGTACACCAACACAGATCATATAGTGACCAAATAAGATTTCTTATAGCTGACCAAATTGATACAGAGAGGCATAAGGAGGCAAAACAATTTTTCAAAAAATGGAAATTATTCCTGGAAAAATTCTACACAAACACTGAAATTGAAAGATTGGTGCATGTTTTCCAGTGCACTAAATGGTTCCGGACTGAAACTCAAAGGGGAACTCTAGGGAGACTCCGAGCAGTATAGGGCCTTATCATATCCAACGATGGTTCCACGCCTATTTGACATTCATCAGGGAATGGGTTTCTAGCTCTGTTTCTAACATTGATGAATCTAGACACAAATGTCTCAATCCTGGCTGATGTTGATACTTGTTTTTGAAACACATTTCAATGTTTATAGCAATACTTTAATTGATGTTTGTCTATTGTGATTTTGTTAAAAATGGACAGAAAGAGGAAGAAGAAAGGAAGAAAAAGGAGATAAGAGACAAAATGACAAATGTAATGTCTGAATTAATGTTTTATTATAATTAACACATATTGGTATTTATTTCTTGTTTTTTGTACATAATCAGAAAAACTGTTACTTAAGACGTGAGTCAAATACTGCTTATTTACGAATTGTAAATATATGTTCATTTTTGTATTGTTGAAAGTGCCTAATAAAATATGTTTAAAAAAAATAAGATTTCTTATAATATTAATTATAAGGTAATTCTTGCATGAAATCCGGACACCTACACTCACCGGCCACTTTATTAGGTACACCATGCTAGTAACGGGTTGGACCCCCTTTTGCCTTCAGAACTGCCTCAATTCTTCGTGGCATAGATTCAACAAGGTGTTTGCAACGATGCTCAATTGGTAACCAAGGGCCCAAAGAGTGCCAAGAAAATATTCCCCACAACCATGACACCACCACCAACCAGCCTGAACCGTTGATACAAGGCAGGATGGATCCATGCTTTCATGTTTTGACGCCAAATTCTGACCCTACCATCCGAATGTCGCAGCAGAAATCGAGACTCAATCAGACCAGGCAACGTTATTTCCAATCTTCTACTGTCCAATTTCGATGAGCTTGGGCAAATGGAGCCTCAGTTTCCTGTTCTTAGCTGAAAGGAGTGGCACCCGGTGGGTCTTCTGCTGCTGTAGCCCATCTGCCTCAAAGTTCGCCGTACTGTGCGTTCAGAGATGCTCTTCTGCCTCCCTTTGGGTTGTAACGGTGGCTATTTGATCACTGTTGCCTTTCTATCAGCTCGAACCAGTCTGCCCATTCTCCTTTGACCTCTGGCATCAACAAGGAAATTTCCGCCCACAGGACTGCCGCTCACGGGATGTTTTTTTCTTTTTCGGACCATTCCTGTAAACCCTAGAGATGTTGTGCGTGAAAATCCCGGGAGATCAGCAGTTTCTGAAATACTCAGACCAGCCCTTCTGGCACCAACAACCATGCCACGTTCAAAGGCACTCAAATCACCTTTCTTCCCCATACTGATGCTCGTTTGAACTGCAGGAGATTGTCTTGACCATGTCTACATGCCTAAATGCACTGATTTGCCCCCAAAGTGTTTGGCTGATTAGAAATTAAGTGTTAACGAGTAGTTGGACAGGTGTACCTAATAAAGTGGCTGGTGAGTGTACATGTACCATGTTGAGCAGATCAATTCATGCAGCTCTTTTGAGTTATCTAATCACATAAGGCAAAAAAACCCTTCCCAAATTGCTGATATAAATATCATATAACGTAACCTTTAAAAATGCTCTAAAAAACAGCATGTTTAAATACTTATCAACAATTTCAAGAAAGATGTAAATATTGTTTTATACAATCACGCAATTTCAAAAACCAAGAGACAATAAAAATGTGTGTAACATCTCAGGTGTATAGTCGTATATATTACCAACTGGGAGTAACATTTTCCGCATGTTCCAGCAGGGTCAAACTTATTCCTATAGGATCCAGGTAGGGGACATCCAGGGAGGTCACACTGGTATAAAGGGTACTCCCTACGAGATTCCTAATAACACCTTTCCCTTAGTGGAGTAACCGCTCCGATAGGGGCGACCCCACAAGTTGAACCTCACCTGCCCTTATGACTTACAAAATATCCTGTAGAGACTCCCTATATGAAGGAAAACACTAATAATAACCCAGATGCGTTTCCTCTGATCAACAGACCAGATTCCTCATTGGGCAGCAAAAGTGAGAACACTCACAGATGGTCAGTGTCTTCTGGGATGTATGATTCTATAATGACATAGTCCAGTAAGTGTTTAAATAGGTATCATGCTCCTCCCCTTCATTGCAATCAGTCACCATTTGGTGCCTCAGCTATAGATATGCTGTTATCACTAGTAGGGTGAACACCCCTATGAACATTGCTTACCTGTGTCGCATTTCCCTCCTTGTCACACAATCAAACTGGAGCATCTTCATTCGTTTGTTAATCTTCATTTATTATTATTTATTTTAGAGCGCCATTGATTCCAGGGCGCTGTACATTCAATGGGAGTTACAAACATAACAAGTGTTGAACAAATACAATGGTGACGAAAAATGACTATTAACTGATACAGAGAGGAAAGAGGACCCTGCCGTGAGGGCTTACAATCTACAAGGAAGGAGGGGAGAGACAGAAGGTGTGGGCAGACATATTTGTGGGCCGGGTACTGGTGATGGGTTAGTGTAGGTTATAAGCAGTCCCAGGAGATGAGTTTTCAGGTTGCTTTTGAACTAGGTTGAAAGTTGGGAGAGTCTGATGTTTTGGGTTAAGGAGTTCCAGAGAATGGGTGAAGCACGAGCTTCATACTTCAGAAGCTTCATAGCTTCATCATACTTTCATTAATAAAACACGCATGTGCAATCATCCTCCGGGCTTCGAGACTGGTAGTACTTGTGTCTCCTACACTTCTGCACACGCGCCATCCCTTAATCCGTACATCCACCGCAAACAGTGCAAAATACTAATTGTGTCATTTACTACGACCACCGTTACAGGTCAATTAAAGCTAGATTTGGTCAATACTAATAACCAGTGTCCCACACATGGTAAAACACTAACCAAACGGTTTTACCAAGACCTCACTGTCTGCCCTAGAGGACCTGAGGATAAACGAAGTACAAAACTCATGTCCCTACAGGACTAGGGATAATAGTCCCTCAGGGATCTCGATTGCTGACCTCCTATGCATTTCCTACAATGATTCCACAGGGCAGCAATTGCTCAGAAAGATGCTCACCAATCCATATCTAAAGGGACTAAGTAAAAAAATTAGGACTCTACACTAGAGATAAACCAACTGTAGGAATAAGTTGGACCCTGCTGGAACACACGGAGACTTGGACTCCAAGGTGGTAATGTATAGACCATACACCTAAGATGTTACACACATTTTTAGTGTCTCTTTGGTTTTGGAATAGTATGATTGTATCAAACAAAATTTACATTGTTTTTGACATGGTTGATATTTATGGAAATATGCTGTTAATTGAGCATTATTAAAGGTTACGTTTTATGATATTTATATCAGCAGTTTGGGATGGTTTTTTCACCTTTTTCTGTGGTTAGTAGTGCACCCCTTCTATAACTTTTTTATGACCCTGTGAGTGCTATATTTCTTTTGGGTGATCAGACAAATAACAGGAAGATTTGTTGTATTTGGTTTGAGATGGAAGATCTTCTGACTTTCTTTTTGATATGTCATAGTGATCCGCTCAAACTGTTATCAGATATGGGAATATGGGCTGCATACAAGTGCAGTGTAGGGTCGAGCCACAGTGGGACTCATCTATCAAAACTGTTTAAGGCTATGTTCACACGGCTTATTTCAGAACGTATTTACATCGGATTGCCGATCGTAAATACGTTCTGAATCAGTGAAAATCAGTTTGCAAATAAGTGCCACTAAGTGGGCACGTATTGTAACTGATTTCCCGACGGATTCACCATCTCCAATCATTGTAGGTGGTGAATCCGTCCGTAAATAATTGACATGCACATTGTTTTTCCGTTCGGATTGCCGTCGTCAATCCGCGGCGGCAATTCGGCACGGAAATACGCGTCGTGTTAACGACGAGCCGTATTTTCTATTGAAATCAATAGAAAATAGGCTGTTACTAATTTCTGACTGATTTGCCGATGGATTGACGATCGTCAATCCGTCGGCAAATCCGCGGCGAAATAAGCCGTGTGAATGAGGACTAAGGGTACGTCCACACGGCATGGGTTCTTCAGACGATTTGTGGATATGGAAACCGTCTGAAAACCGACTCTTAACCATCCCCGTAGACTTGAATAAAAAAAAACGTCCAGCAGTCCACACTGAACTGATTTTCTGCCAGACAGTTTTCTAAGCCACCGGCGTTTCGAAAAACTTGCAACATGCACAATCTTCTGCTCGGTTTTCAGACTGAAAATTAACATTGAAGTCAATGGGAACCGAGCAGAAAATCAGTGACCGGTTTTGTGAGGGGTTTTTGAATGTATTTAGGAATTTGGAAAAATAAGGAAAGAATGATGCATTATAGTTCCCACCTAGGGCGGTGTTGTTTTTGCAAGTCCTTTTGAAATTTTTAAAAACAGGAAGTTCCTGAAAATACTCCCATTTCTTGTCAGCAAACTTTAAAGCGTGGATGCTCAGGCTGTTTATCCTCGTTGCTACTGGAAGTACAAGGTGTGGTTGTAAGCGCACAACTCATTTTTGTTAGATTTTTTAAAAGGTGACTGGAGCCCACAAAGACGACGTGTGGCTGAGATGAAACCAAAATGTTCACTGGAAGTTTAGGGAGTGACCACTGGGTGGAGCTTTAAATCACATGGTTTCTTGCACCAATCAAGAATGCATTTGCAGTCAGGACACTTTTTGTGCTAGAAAAATCAGTCCAAAAAACGTTGCAAAATCAGTGCCAAAATCAGTCCAGAAAACTAAAACCGTGCAAAAACTGACCAATTTTTGTGACAAAATCAGTTCAAAATACTCGTTGGACAGGCGGTTCTGCTTTGGCCAAAACCGAGCTGTTTTTTGTCCTATGCCGTGAAGTCGTACCCTAATACTAAAACTGTCTTTGTTGCCCACAGCAACCAATCAGAATCCAGCTTTCATTTTTCCAGAGTAGTTTAAAACACGAAAACTGAGCTCCGATTGGTTGCTATGGGCAACAAAGAAAGTTTTATTGTTAGTCTTGAATGAGTGACAAAATTAGATGTCTTTTAATACGATACTAATTGTAAGGTTATTCCTGCATGAAATCCTGACAAGACTGTAAGACTGTCTGTTGCCCATAGCAACCAAGTAAAGCTCCGCTTTTATTTCATTTGCTGCTCTGGAAAAATGAAAGCTGAGTTTTGATTGCTGTGGGCAGCAAAGATAGTCTTATCGTTAGACAGTTTTGATAAATAAGGCCCATTGTGTAGGATGAGTGGATGGATTACTTCTATTTTATTTTATCTTATCATCTATACGCAGAAGAGGATTGGTGGCCTGGTAAGGTCAAAGCATTTTCTAGAATTAATAGTAGTACACATTAAAGGGGTTGTCTCACTACATTGATTCATCTTACCTCAGTCCTGTTTTCTTGGTTTCACTTTGAATTCAGGGGCGTGTTTACTGGCTTCTACTAAGCTGCAGTAGAAGCCAGGTCTGTACCTATAGCAACCAGTGCTGGCAGCCTATCAGGAGAGATCAAACAGGTCTGTAGCTATACCGACCTGAGGAGCTGATGCAGCCCATACAAGAGGGGATATCTAGGAATAGGTAGGACACTATTAATGCACATATATTGCAAAGTGACTTGTTTTTGCAAGATCTTTAACATAAAAAGTGATCCTTGTAGTGAGACAACCCCTTTAACACACCACTTAAGCTCAAATCCCTTGTAGCATATATTGTAAAGGTACCTCCAAGTATTGATTTTGCCTCTGTGCCTCGGTCAGATCTTTTTTCAACGCTATCACCAATTGGTTTAGTTGTTCCTTCTCTATGTTGAGCCGTTGTGTTTCGCCTTCTAAACGCAGCTGTTCGCGCTTCAACTGTATTTGACAGAGGAACATTAATAACATCATGTACCCACTGTAGCTGCTCTTTAGAATGGGTGTATATTTTGGCTCTAGGCCCATAGTCATACAAGGTACACTACAAGATGCACGACGGCTGTTACCTTTTCTAGAGCAGCTCTCAGTGCGTTGTTCCCTTTCTCTAGAAGCGTGGCGGAGTGCTGAATGTCTTGTTTCTTAATCTCCACTTGTGTCTTGTCGCCTTGCAGCACCTTTACTCTTTCCTGCAGGTCAGCCAGTGAAACACCCTGTTCCTTCTCCCTCTGTTGGTGTTTGAGGAGAGTCTGAAATGTGTACAAGGAGATTGAACCAAGCAGAATTAGGGTATGTTCACAGCGTGTTTTACTCCGTGTAACATACGCTTTTCGATACGTGTTTGGATCTGTCTGTCGGACCCTAAAAACGTATCTCATAAATACCAGTGTGACTTTACATTGCTTTTTATTAGAAACACGCATCAGCGTTCACACGAGTGATTGGTGATACGTGTCTCATTGCGTCTTTCGGATCCGTCTTTCCGATCTGTTCCAAGAATTGACATGTCAATTCTTGGTCCGAAAGATGGACCCTATAATAAACTATAGGGTGCGATCCTGTTGCATCCAACATGGATCCAAACACACAGCTGCGTGTTTGGGTACATGTTGGATCTGTTTTAGATTCGATTGCTGCAGCGTTTTTGGATCCGGTTTTCGGATCCAACATGGATCCGAAAACGCCGTGTGAACATACCCTTAAACTCTGAAGATGCTGTACCGTTTTCCCAGACCTATATTTAAAAAAAGAAACCTTATAATTTTAAGGAAAAAAAATCATCTGTATCTTGTATGACTTGCCAATAGAAAAGGCTGCCGTCGGTCATGTCCATTTAATTTTTGGCCTAACAAATTAGACTGCTACATTATTCACTATAATGTAGCATTGTAAGAACAATATTATGGACTTGAAGAGGAAAGAGAATTTCATATCTATATGGCAATGTTTCTCAATTGTAGATTTACATCAACTATTGTTTTAGGCTAAATGCACATGCTGTAGATTTGCTGTAGATTTTGGTGTGGATTTTATCACCTATTTTATTGTGGATTCTTCTACAAGGAGAAAATACACCTATTTTATTGTGGATTCTTCAATGGGAAAATACAAAATCCGCGGGAAAGGTTTATCTGCAGAATTAAGTGCAGATTTTCCTTTCTCTCATTAATGTAGGAAAAAATTAATCCTGTGTTGATTCAGACTTTTTTTTTTTTTTTATGTGCTGGCAATCTGAAACTTGTGAATATGTCAGCAGACTATAGGCTGCTGACAGGGAATCTGTGGGGAATCCAGATTCCCTGCTTTATTGACTAAACACTCCCATTTTAGGCTATGTTCACACGGCTTATTTTGGGACGGATTTCAGCCCGTAATTCGCGGCGTACTGCGTGAATTACGGGCTGAAATCCGTACCAGTCATTACGGTAATCCACAGTTCTCATAGAGAACTATGGATTCCGTCTCCTCTCCTCACTCATATGGCGAGTGGGGAGAAAGTGACATGTCAATTATTCATGGCGGTATACGCATCGTGGATAATGAATGTCTATGGGGCCGGCAAGCTGAGGGGCCCAACCCCCCCGCCCCCCAGCCCACGGCGTAATTGTGGGCGAAAACTGTCCCGCAGTTACACCTTGAATCGAGACGTGTGAACTCGGCCTTAAAAGAGAAAAATAAGATTTTGGGGAAATTTCCACTTCTGCATTCACGCTGTCAGTCTTTTTATTTGCGGGACATCTCACCTGCTGCAGCTCCTCTGACCTTGCCTGATATTCCCTGCAGGTTAGCTGCAGTTCTCCCAGCTGCTGCTGGTGCTCCTGAACTGTCTGTGAAAGGCGCAGGTTCTGTCTCTTGCTGTCACTCAATGCCTGCCGGACTGAATCCAACCGCTCCTGGAGAAGCATTAAATAACACGTTGTGAACAAACGAGAAGAAAACCATTAGGATACTTGCCAACATTCCAAATTAAACAAATTAACGCACACCCATGATAACTGGGATCAATTCCAGATAGGTATTATCTGTTCAAATGATTAATTTTCCTGAACCGAGATCCTTTAATGTGTGTATGTTACCTGTAACACTCTTCTGTCTTGTTCAGCAGCTGTCAACGCCGCCTGAAGTCTGCTCACATCATCTTGCAAGTTCCCTTTGCCAGCTGCCGCTTCTCCGAGTGCCTGTGACAGCCCTTGTGACTTCTCTTGTAGCTGCCGCTCGCCATCCTGTGCCCTGGACAGTGCAAGGCTTAACCGCTGCACCTCTCTCTGCAGAGCTGCTTCCCTATCCTCACTCTCTTTTAGGTGGTCCTGCAAAGAATGTGCTCTGTCCTGCAATGACTGCACTTCTGCTTCCCGTTCTGCAAGACAAAGGCGCGTCCTCTCTAGTTCACCCTCTAGGGAGCGGCGTCGCAGCTCCAAGTCTGTGCCACGGTTCTCTGAGGCTTCAAGCACTTCTCTTAGGCTCTTGCATTCAAGCCCATGCCTGTCTTCACCATTTCGAGCCCGGGACAGTCTCTCCTGAAAGATTCAATGGGGTGTCACCCGTAAGAACAAGTGCAAATTACTATATACTCTATATATATGTATATAGAACTGTATGACTGATTTCTTTCAGAAACAGTACCACTGTTGACTATAGGCTACAGTATGTCTCGTATCTTAGCTCCATTTTCTTGAATAGGCATTACCTGCAACACCTGCAAAAAAGGGTCTCTATTTTTAACCTATCCTATCTTGCCTTAAAGAGGTTGTCCATGTCATGAAAAAATGATATGTTGCTGGGGCTGTATTAAAAAAACACAAAAAAAAAACTACACTGCCTTCCACTGGTCCTCAATTTTAGCACTGAGTCTCTCCGGTCTACTGTTTACAGCCTTCTAATTCCGAACAGAACGGGCCTGGAACCGAGGACCAGGGGAAGGTTAGGTTTTTTTTTTTGTTTTGTGTTTTTAATGCGGCCCCCGCAGCGTTACACTATTTTTAATGACATGAACACCCCTTTCAAGGACCAAGCGTTTTTTTTTGTTCTTCTATCACCACCTTTCAAAATATTATATTATATTGATTTTTCTGTTGGCGTGGTTATATGAGGGCTTGTTTTTTGTGGGGTAATTTGTATTTTTTTTGTGGGGTAGATATTATTAATAAACTTTTATTAACTATTTCTGCGAGGGAATGGAAAAAAAAACACAGTAATTTTGCCATTGCTTTTTAGATTTTATTTCTGTTAACCGAGCAGTATTAATAATGTGTTTCTTTAACTGTGTACGTCAGTATGGAGATGGGATACCAAATATTTTTAGCTTTTTTATGTTTTACTGCTCTCGCACAAGTCTAGCTGTGTGTGGGCTTGTATTGTACGGGACAATGTGCTGTTTTTATTGGAACACATTTTTCGATTTGTGAGACTTTTTGGTAAATTTTTATTATTTTTTTGTTGAAAGGATGGTAATAAAGGCAAATATGCCATTGTTTTTCTTCCTTTTTTTACCAAAATATTACTGCCTGTCAGTGTAAAACTGACAGACAACTTATTAGGCCATGCTTTTAGTATGGCCTAATACTACACAGTCATGGCAGGCATCAGGGCCTTTTCTAGGCCCCTGTTGCCATAGCAATGCATGACACCCCATGATCGCATTTGCAGGGTGCCAATGGGAGACAGAGGGAGCCTCCTTCCTTGAACAAACCTTTTAGATGCTGTGTTCACTAGCGATCGTGGTGTCTAAGGGGTTAAAACAATGCATGGCACCCCATGATCACATTTGCAGGATGCCAATGGGAGACAGAGGGAGCCTCCTTCCTCCGTCAAACCTTTTAGACGCCTTGTTCACTAATGATCGTGGTGTCTAAGGGGTTAAAGAGCACAGCTTCTGTGTCCGCAAGTTCACCATAATGTACCTGGGAAGAAATCCGCACAATGGGAAGAACATACAATCTTGCGTCATTGGTCATTTTATCTCGGGCCCCCAGCACTCAATGCCAAACACTGTTTTATCAAGAGATTTCTTGCATTCTCTACGTTTTACCATTATTACATTTACTTTCCAACAGTTACACTGTAGCTGCTGTTTGAAACAGAAGAAAAGGTCATATAGGGTCCCAGGGAGGGCAATCCTAGAACATTTCTACTGTAAAAGAGAACACATCCAAACAAATGGGTGGAGAAATTTGTTCCAAAGCAGACATTCCTCTTAACTGACAAGCCCAGTTCAGGTAACATAAACCGTAGGAGTAAGCATATAACAAGCTTGATGTTATAGTAATGAATTGGAATGAGGACAAGAATCCAATAGATATAGCATGCAGCATCGTAGTCTACACAATCTTCAAGTGTCATGTTATATTCATATTACTAGCACACTTTAGTGACCCTTCTATACCTGCAGGTCCCTCTTCTCGTCTTCAGTGACGCGTAAGCTGCGCTCCAGTTTAAGGGCGCACTCTTCTGCGGCTTGTCGTTCTATCTCCACTTTATGCAAGTTATCCTGAAGCAGACGCATTTCTGTATGGGTGGTGCCAAGGCGCTCCTCCATCTTCTGTTGTCCTTCAATAAAACAAAGACACAGTAAGGGGCCGTTCACACGACTTATTTCGCCGCGGATTGGAGCCGTACTGCGCACCGGATTTGCGCTGCAGTACGGCTCCAATCCGTCGCAGTAATTACGGTAATCAACAGATCTCATAGAGAACTCTGGATTCCGTCGCTCCACCCCGCTCTGTGAATCCGCCGGGCGGGGAGAAACTGACATGCACATTATCCAGGCGCAATACGTGCCGTGGATAATGAAAGTCTATGGGGCCGGCGGGCCGCGCCCCGCCCCTTATTCAAGCCGGAATTGCGAGCGCAATCCGGCTCGCAATTATGGCTTGAATAAGCCGTGTGAACACGGCCTAAGACTTTAAAGGGGTTGTCTCACTACGAAGATTATAGTTGAAAATGTGGGGACCAAAAATCTAAGGGTGTACGTCCTTGGTTACTATTGGCAAAGTGCTACGGTTTTAGAGAACGGGCTGGTTTACATGTGCTTAGCAACGGTGTTTTTTTACTGGTCAGGGAAGCATTCTGTCCTGCCCAGGTTGTGCACATGCAAAGGAAAGGCAGTGAAGAGGAGGGGCAGGGTTGTGTGTATTGGCAGGCATGGAGGAGAAGCAATGAGAGGACATGCAGGGGGGTTGTGTGTATTGGCAGCGACATGCAGGGACAAGAGCAGTGAAGAGCGGGGAGGGTGTATTGGCAGCCACAGGATGTGTGCATAGGCAGCCACAGGCATGAAGGAGAGGCAGTGAAGAGGATACAATACACACAACCCCCCTGCATGTCCTTTCACTGCTTCTCCTCCTTGCCTGCCAATACACACATCCCTGCCCCTCCTCTTCACTGCCTTTTCTTTGCATGTGCATGACCTGGGCTGGACAGAATGCTTCCCTGACCAGTAAACAAACACCGTTGCTAAGCACTTGTAAACCAGCGCGTTCTCTAAAACCGTAGCACTTTGCCAATAGTAACCAAGGACGTACATCCTTAGATTTTTGGTCCCCACATTTTCAACTATGAGCTTCGTAGTGAGACAACCCCTTTAAGTGTATGTTCACACGGCGTGTTGACTCTGTGTTTGTATACGTTTTTAGATGCGTGTTTGGTTCTGTGTCTCGGGCCCAAAACAGACCCAAACACGTATGTAACAATGTGCTTTCAATGTAAAACACGCATCAGCATTCAGACGAGTGATCGCCGATGCGTGTTTAGGCAATGTTCACACGGCTTATTGCCAACGTAATTGCGGGGACGGATTTCACCCCGCAATTACGCCGGCTGCCGTGCAGCAGGGCGGGGGCCGGCAGCTCGCCGGCCCCATAGACATTCATTATTCACGATGCGTACACGCCGTAAATAATGTGCATGTCACTTTCTCCACGCCCGGCGGATTCGCCGAGCGGTAAGAGACGTAATCCATAGTTTTCTATGAGAACTGTGGATTACCGTAATGCCTGGGACTGATTTCAGCCGTATTGGAGCGCAAATACGGCGCTCAATACGGCTGAAATCAGTCCGAAAATAAGCCGTGTGAACGAGCCCTTACATGTGTCTTTCTGATGCCTTTTTTGGATCCGTTCAAAGGATTGACATGTCAATTCTTGATCTGAGAGACGCAGCAGGCACCCTATTTAAAAGTATAGGGTGTGGTCCTGCTGCAGCCAAACGCATTCAAACATGCACCTGGATCCGTGTTAGATGCATTTTGGATGCAATTGACGCAGTTTCTTTTGAATGTGTTTTTCGGATCCAAAACGGATTCAACACGCTGTGTGAACATACCATAAGGAAATCGGGTTCAAAGCTAAATGAATGGATGTAATGTCACCTAGACAATGGTTCCACAAAGTGCAGTTATCATACCAGCCCTTGTGGTTTCGGTGTTGTTTTAATCAGAGACATCCCCTTTTGAAATACATGCAGAACCGGAACCCACAGAAAGCAGCTAATTTTGCCAGGGCAAACCGCCGCCAGCCATGCTTTCATGTTATTTGTAGCATTACATCTAGGCTACCCAGAAGAATGTCCGTCATTGTTTTACATTCTGTCTGCGACAATGGGAACAGTTCACATAAAATGGCTTTTTGTCCTTGCTTATAGAGGGTCCTGAGCTGGCGTTCCACCTTTAGGGCTTACATATGTTCAATCTGGGCATTTGGACAGAGGTTATCCCCTAGAGACCAACTCTTTTATTCAGCTGGCCATTAGTATGGAATGGTTAGCAATCAAAATGTCGTGTTTTCCAGACTGCTGGCTGTTATTTGGGAAAATGCTAACCTATCATGTTAGATTTCTTTAAAAAGGATCCATGTCATCTCCTGATATGTCATCTGCTTTAGTAAATACTAGTATCCCCTATGAAATAACAATTCTGGAGCATCTTCTCTTAAATCTGTACTGTGTAGATCCCCTGTTATTCTTCCTAGAAATTCAATTACCAATTGCAAAGTCTGACATTGTCCAATCAGTGCTGATAGAGTCTGTGTGAAGGGACACAACCCTCTCTCAACCGGAATGGTAAAACCCAGCTGACAGATTCAGTAATACATTTCTGGGAGGAATAATAAAGGAACAACACAATACAGAGATAGAATAGAAGATGCTTTTACAAGGTTTTACTAAAACAGACATATCAGGAGATTTCACAGGTCTTCTTTAAGCTTGTACCTGGCCATGACTAGAGGTTTATAGTATAGTCATCCATTGCATAATTCTCTTTTTTACTCTTTGTTACTATATTTGTTTCTTTCTGCATGTGCATGTGTATGAAGGAATTGGGAGGAATAACTGTTATGATAGGTGTTTGGGCACCGACAGATTAAAGTTGATAAGAAAATGACAATTTCAACCAAAACGACTGCTCATTGGATACAATTTAACAACCAAATGATTGTTTTTGCTGCCAGACAACACGCTTCTGCAAAGAAGTCGGCTGTGTCTGAAATTTTCGTCAGTAGGATTGTTCACCCTTTGACCGATGTCAATGATCATGAATGGTCAGTGTGAATGACTGTAATGGCCAATATGGATTAAAAGGTCTTATTGAGTCTGCAAAACATCTGTGCACTAGATCAGGGCCCTCAAACACACGGCCTTCGGGCCACATGCGACCCCTGATGTTGTCATCTGCAGCCCGTGGGGCACAAGAGCACCCAACACAGAGCAGAACGAAGCAGGAGCATGCCTTCCCCGGCTGTTTAAACCCTTAGATGCCATGGTCAATAGGAACCACAGCAAGTAAGGGATTTGACAAGAGGAAGGGGGCTTACAGCTTCCTCCATGGGCAAACTGCTGTGGGATTGTGGGGTACAGTTGGTTGCCATGAAAGCCAGAGGCCTAACAACAGCCGCTAGTCTGTTTGTGACGTAGGCCTGTCAGGCCCTGCCCAGTGGCGGGGTCTGACAGGCTGAGTGCCAGATTGTATACTACATTACAGTACAGTCATATACAGTATTCTAAACAGCGAACAAGCAATAACTCAGTCCAGTCTCATACTGGGACAAGAAAAAAAATGTAAAAAAATATATAAAATGAATTAAAAAATAAAAACCCACTCTTTCTCCATTATAAATGCTTGTCATGCAAAAAAAATAATCAAAAAGTAAAAAAAAATTTGCCATCACCAAAATCTGGGCAATGATTTTGTATTGTATTGAATTTGAAGGTAACGCAGTTCCGTTAACTTAAATTTTTCCTGAGTGTGGCCTATTTACTTGACTGAGTTTGAGACCCCTGCACAAGATGTTGGGGAACCATCAATGGCAGTACTGGGTCCTTCAGGGGCACTGATCAATTTTTTAAAAAAGGGGGCAGCTGAAATGGTACAAGGTAGGGACTGGTAATGAGCAGAGAACCCAGATGCTTTGGCTTTATGGGGCACTGAAATTACTTATGGCAGCCCTGGTATAGCCACTGTGGCAGAGCAACCTCAGGTAGTCACGTTTCTGCCACTAAGTGGAGTAAAGCAGGACACCAGCAAGCAACATGTCACCAAAGTCACCTGGCCTTGGTGGGGTAGGAGCCATTCATGTGTGTTGTCAGCCATAGTAAGTGGTTGTCAGCTGTTTAACATTAGTATGGCCAGTTCAGCCGATCCAGGATGGCTCTTACCGGGATTAGGCAAAGTGTTGGGTAGATGCCTATTTCCCCTATCCCATGACAGGTTTGTGCTATTTCCCTGGAGACCTATAAAAAGCCTAGTACTCCAAGTGATCTGGGGGTGTGGTTGCTACCTGGAAGTTTGTAGCAGCAGAGCTAAGGAGAGAGCTCTGGCCTCTATAGTATTGAGGGAAGACTCTACAGTGTACTGGATTGTGAGTATTGTGTTTGGGGTGCTTGGCGATAGGCCGGGGTCACTAGTAGACAGGGTCTCTACTTATGTTTAGTTAGTGGTTAAACGGTAGCTAATTTCTTTTCTCTAAACCTGTGCCTAAATAAAACTGAGGCCATTTAGACCAGACCGTGTGGCTCGTGTGGCATACGTGCCATAACCGTCTCACAAAGGATGGCGATCCGTAAGCTAATAACCAGGACTGTCCAAGATGGCATCCAAGTTCAAGTGAGGAGTCACACCACCTTTACATTGCAACACTAAAATAATACATTAAACCCTAGAAATAGTGATGCCTGTTTTAATAGAGTACACTACTTCACAAAGGTGCAGACATAAGTTTCTCTGTAATAACTAATTTAAACTAACAGCATGGAAGACTATCCTTAATAAAAAAAAAATAACCTTGTGTGACACAACATGAGTTTTACAGGGGTGGGTGTTGCATGCAGACCGAAATTAGTTGTCATCCTTGTGTGAGCATGAAATGTAAAAAGCTGTCATCAGGTCTTTTATTTCACACAGTTCATTAGTGAAGATGGATTTTAAAGAACAAAAAGTGATGTTCCCCATTTATGTGATAATCCGGACCATTATGTTACAGCTTGTGAAGCTTCTCGTACAGAAAATAGGATAAAGTTCCCTCCCTTCCCTGCAACTTGTTATGGCTGTAGGGTCACACCCTTTTAAAACGTAGCCCCAGGCGGTGAAGTTTTTGTGTTGAGAATTGTTCACAAATGTAACAGAAAGCACAGCAAAGGTGACATGAAATGATTTCTAAAGCGGCAGATGTAGTAAATTGACAGAATTCCTTTCAAAAGCCTGATATTGTGCGGTTTATATCTGATGCCCTAAGTGTAGCATAGGAAACACTTCTCTCCTTAGCATATAGTATACTAAACAGAACTTGTCACATCAAACATAAGGTCAGATCTGCCAACACAATGGAGGAGCTGAGAAGAATAATATACAGAATCTCACAAAAGTCAGTACACCCCTCACATTTTTCTAAATATTGTATTCTCTCTTTAAATGGGACAGCACTAAAAATATGACACTTTGATGCAATGTAATGTAGTCAGTGTACAGCTTGTATAACAGTGTACATTTGATGTGCCCACAAAATAACTCAACACACAGCCATCATTGTCTAAACTGCTGGCATCAAAAGTGAGTATACCAGTACTGGGACAAGGTATTCTGGTGCTCAAGGCAAATAAGGCATATAGCGCTCCCTCCCAATGGAAAATTCAGCTGCCGGCGCCATTGACATTCATTACTCGCGGCGCGTATTTGCCGCAAGTAATTGACATGTCACTTATCTCCCCCGCGCGTACAATACGATCATATTGTACAAGCAGGGAGAGGAGGCGTAATCCATAGTTCTCTATGAGAACTATGGATTACCGTAATTTCGGCACGCATCTTTCCCGTATTAGAGCGCAAATACCCCGCGAAATGCGCGCCGAAATTACCCCATGGGACCATACCCTTAGTGGTTCCGTTCAGAACCTCAGTCGCATAGAGGATCCCTTTAACCTAAATGGTGTTCACCATTTTAACTTGCTGCGCTATTTTTTCCATCACTCTCAGCGGAACTTGCAATGAGGGTTTTGAAAAGAACCTTCAACACAAGTGTGAATCTAGTCTTAAAGCCGCATTTTATATATGCAATATTGCACAAAATAACAATGTACATAAAGCATACAGTTTTACAGTGTTATCTCCGAAGCGACTGCATTGCAAGACATTACATGTAATTCATCACAGGACCCGAACCTTTACAGCATCACCTTGTAATAGAAGATATGGGGCTTTGTTTTGATTCCATTTGGATTCATGGCATCTTTTTTTACTGTTGCTCATGTTTAAAAAAAATATTTGTTTTTTTACACAATGCCTAGCAAAAATGGAGTGCATTCATGTCCTGTTGATGATTTCCTTGACAAATATTATCCTGCATGAAACTAAGGTAATATTAACTAAATAAATTCACAACGCCCGGAACTGGCAATGAAAGTGAAAAGACCAATACAATCATTTTAACAAGTAGACTACAAGGTATAGACACTCTACACCATTTGGCCACATGTATGAACGGGGCTGCGCCAGAAGTCTTGCGTCTTATCAGCATGACAACTCGTGCAGCCCTGTTCGCTATATTTTTAATCAGGCACACTTCAAAATTAGGCGCATTATAAAGTGCCCACTCTGTGATGCGTATGAGATCTGGTTCGTGCTGGAGGCTTGTTGCACTACAACCGTACGAAGCTACACATGTATGACTTTTGATCCAAATCCAGGCGCATTACTGCTGGAACAGGTAGAGCACTTTAAAAGTGGTTTACCTGAGCCAGAATTTCCGCTTAGTTGCTAGAAAGAACCTACTCTATGACTCGCAGTAGAACAGGTTCATGGATTCAGGCGCATTCTACGCTACTAATGTGTGCAAAAAAAATGCCGTCTGAGCGCCAAAATACATACATGTCGCCTCATGTGTCAAACTCAGGACCCTGGCCCACCACATCCTTTTATTTGAATAATGAGAGCTTAGACACAGTGAGCATCGAAAGACAAGGTTATGACAAGGTTGGGTCTTCACCTCATCCAGAGGACACAGCCAGGGCTTGGCAGAGATGACAGCACACGGAGCAGGCACCATCTTGGATTTGGAGCTCCGGCACGCACCTCCACATTGAAATGTTTAGCTAGTCACAGGTGGAGGCACAACTCTAACAACCCTACCCAGGGACCTTAGCCACCCACGAAAACCCCTCAATGGCCCTTTGAGGGCAACCATAATGCTGATGTGGCTCCCAGTGAACATGAGCTTGACATCCCTAATCTACAACTATACATGCTGTTTTCCGACTTTAGGCCTGGAGAGAAGTGATACCTTCTTGAAGCTCGGTCAGCTGTCTTTGCAGTTTCTGCAGCTGGTTCTGTAATCTCTCACAGTGGCTGGTGCTGTCATCTAGTTGTCTGCGTAGCGATAAAATCTGTATGCCAGCTTCATCCTATAAATGGCAAAAGATGGTTGCTGGTAATTGTAAAAAAACCACCAGAATGAAGAGCGGCAAAGATTACATTTAGATGACCTAGATCATTTACCAAACAAGGGGACCTTGTGTCTTCAAAGAATGCTAGACGCAATATTCAGCCATTATATGATATTATCTATATTAAATTTGTTTTCATTCCTGCAACCTGAAACCTGTTGATTATAGTGACAAAGCAATGTCTACATATTACCAGGGTCGCTCCGAAACTAATACTTTCTCTTCATTTACTGGGAAACTACAACAGATATAAAGAGCATAATAACTCTACTTATAGAGCATATTCTCAGCTACAAAAAGACTATTATTGGACACAGGCACCATCTTTGGGTCTGGATTATCGCCAATGATGCCCAAGAGCTTGCATTCCGCACCCACTGTTTTACATCTGCTATGATGGTGTCATTGCTAGAATAATGTTGTTGACGCAGTCCATCTTTCATCAGCCCGATCAGATAAAAGTTAGAAGGCGCCAAATCCATGAAGGTCAATGGGTGCAATTTTTTCCACATGTAGGAATCAATTACGCCACTTTGCTTTATAGGCACTTTCGCATCAGATGACATTTTATCAGACTGCCCCTCTGCTGCCATCTGTCACACAGCAACAAAATTCAACATATCAATGGCTTCTGACATTGTGGGCCAACATAATAATATAGGAGGCATTCATTTTGAGGCAGTAGTTATAGTAGCAATACTAAGGCGTCATGGATGCGTCACAGCTATGGGAGGCTGTACGGTGTCAAAAACCTACAATCATGGCAACTAATGGAGCATGCCACTATTTTTTTCTGTGAGATTAAAGGGGATGTATCGCTTCTTTAGTTCGGCTGATTCATACTGCTCTCAGCTTCTCAACTCTAGAAATACAGGGGTGTTTCTTCCCCTCCCAGCTGGGTGACCTCATCCCCCCTCACTGTTCATGCGGGCTCCCGAGTCTCCCCCCCCCCCCGCTTCTCTGAGTCCACATGTCACTATGTCTCTCCCTATGCAGTCTTATTTTGTAAGAGCTGTATACATACCACAGGCTGCATTCAATCTAGAATGAGCACTGATCTCTTCTCCTCTCACAGCTGGAGATTTGTTACAGCTGAATCCAGCTTTCTATGAACGGCACAGATCTCCCTTCTTTGCAGGAGAGTTAGGCACCGAGACACAACTGTGCTTTTTTCTGATTGTAGAATCTGCTGCAGTGTGTTTCTGCTAGGCGTGCAGAGAGAAATTTCTACGGCCCCTAACTCTGAGTCAGAGAGGCACAATTGTGTTGTTTCCTGATTGTAGAAGCCCTGCAGTGTTATTCTGTTTCTTCTGGCTGTGCAGAGTGAAAATGTGCCGGTCCCTTACTTTGAGTGAAAGGCAGGAATGCAAGCTCTGTGAATACAGCCGACCGGGGGCCGAACAGAATGTAAATGAGCTGTCAGCTAGTGAAATGCAAGGAGGAGGGATCTGACCAGCACTGGATATCAGTGTAAACAGAAACAGAAGATAAGGAAAACTGTGAATACAAGACAGCTTTGCGAATGACATCTAATTGCAAAGTAACTTGTTTTCACTGTCCCCTTATTCTGAAGACCATTTAATAAAATGATACAATCCCTTTAATACAGAACAGAAAAAAAAATGGTATGAAATTGGAGTCAAGAAGGTATGGTAGAGCCCCATAGAAGTCTACAGGTTTCATTTTATGTGTTCATAACATGTCATATTATTTTAAGCTTTTTTTTTACTTTAAAGGGAACCTGTCACAGCAATCATGCTATCTGATCTGCAAGTAGCATGTTGAAGAGGAGAAGGAAGTGAGCACATTGATACTTAGGGCGACATATATGAATGGGGCTGCACCAGTTTTCTGCCGTACTTTACATCAAAAAGCTGTCATAGCCCTATAGATGTATGGACAGTCGCACTCCAAACTTTGGCACAATCGCCGCAGGCCCCGACAATTTGTAGTGTGGCAAAGATTTGGGGCGTTCTGGGGGCGTCGCACCACATTCATAGAAGTAGTGCATTTATGATTCTTTGACGCTAAATCTAGGCGCAGAACAGTCAGAACAGCCAGACCAGGGTAAAGATGGTGCCTGTAGTTGTCGTATTGGCACTAGACTGCACCTGTATGTATGACCTGCAGAAGAACAGGTTTATACATTCTGGGGAATTCTACACTGCCTTAAAGCTATTTAGAACTGGCCTTGTCAGTGCCAATGTTCATACATGTCGCCCTTCGTTTTGAAAAGAAAGATTCAGCAAAACTTGTAGTTTATTTACTTAAAGGGGTTTTACCATAAGGTAAAATCCCCTGCAGTGGTCACACATAGCTAGCTGCGAACCGAACATGCATGTGATTGAGGACGGTGGCGCTTCTATGGGAACTCCCGAATATAGCCAAGTGCACAGAATCACTATATTCAGCAGCTCCTATAGAAGTGAATAGAGAGGACAGCTGCAAGTGCCTCCCTCCTCATTCACAGTTGCCTGGAAGCTAGCTATGAGCGACCAGTGCTGGGGATTTTACCTTGTGGTAAAACCCTTTTAATGTGCTGTTTATTCTGTATTACAGAGTCCAGTGGACGATCTTATTAGTGATTGACAGCTTTTTGATGTGAATGCACATGAAGAAATAGCGGTTAAAGAAGTTGTCTCACTACATCGAGTCCTCTTACTTCAGTCTTGTTTTCTAAGTTTCATTTTGAATTCGGGTTTACTGGTTTTACTGGCTTCTACTGGCCTGCAGTGACGAGCTGCTGAGGACAGCAAGTCTGTAGCTATAGTAACCAGCGTTGGCAGCCAATGAGGCAAGATCAAACAGGTCTGTAGCTATAGCGACCTGAGGAGCTGATGCAGCCCATACAAGAGGGGATATCTAGGAATAGGTAGGACACTGTTAATGGATACATATTGCAAAGTGACTTGTTTTTGCAAGATCTTTAACATACAAAGCAATCCTTGTAGTGAGACATCCCTTTTAGTCACTGATAACACCACCTACTGGACCCATAATAAGCAACACATTAAATGAATAAATAAAAGTTCTATCGAAATGATTGCAAAAAGATTGTAGGCGGCACTCACCGGATCCAGTAGCAAAAATCCTTTATTCAAACGAGCGGCATAAAAACACACACCAGGACGGACAGCCCCTGAATCGCCCATCGATTCAGGGGTTGTCCGTCCTGGTGTGTGTTTTTTATGCCGCTCATTTGGATAAAGGATTTTTGCTACTTGATCCGGTGAGTGCCGCCTACAATCTTTTTGCAATTATTTCGGATTTTATATCTCCGCTTTCTGGGCTGAGCACCATTGTGATATTCAAGGGGGAATGGACTGTATCCAATGCAGTATTCAAAGAGGATTGCTGTGACGTGAAGGTGCTTATTATTAACCTCCTAGTGCCGGTCTGTTGTCTGTGTTGTTGTGCTGATCAAAAGTTCTATTGAGTCTTTCTAGACAAAATTATTTATTAATCTGCTTTGCTCTTTCTGCTCTATAACATGCTACTAACAGATCAGAAAGGATGTCCAAAGTGACAGGTTCCTTTTGAGCAAGGTTACCAAAATACAGCCTCATGAGACTAGTCCTCCCAAGTTTCTATGTCAAATCTAGGTTCATTTTAGTCTCCCCAAGTCACACTTTTCTGCCACTTCACATCATTGTTCACAATTAAACAGCTGTGAACAGGGATCTAAGACCACTGCAGCCAATCAGCGGCTGCAGTGAGGACATCCTCTCCGGAAGCGGAGGTAGAAAAAAGATCAGGGAGGTCCAGCACTGGAATGGAGGAAGGTAACTATAGGTTTTTTGTTTTGTTTGACAGCTTACTATTTAATATTTCCTTGAATCAGACACCCCTTTTAGGGTTAGAAATGTGAGTATTAGGAGTTCCTTTCAAAGGTCCAAATCCGCTCCAGATTCTCCACAGTAGATCCAGCTTTTATGCTGTAAATTCACATGGAAAAATCCGTACATATTGATGTGGATTTTGTTGCAGATTATTAAGGGATTTTATTTTATGGTGGATTCCCCCCCCCTGATTTTAAGGGAAAATGCAAAATCTGCAAAAAAATATGCAGATAAAATTATTGCGCAGATTTTAGGGTGGATTTTGCCTTCTCCTATTGAAGTCAATGAGGAAAAAATATCTTCACTAAAATCCGCAACAAAATCTACATCGGATTTTATTCTGTATGTCCAACTGTGGAAAATAAACAGCAGATTTACTCTGTTTGAATGTACCTTAGATATGTACATTGTTTGGGGAGGGGGAGTTCTCTCCATATAAAAATGCTTTCTGCCTTTCTTTGTAGCTTTATTCACAAAGTGCATATATTGCACACAGTTTTTGCTATGTCAAAACCAGGAGAACAAGTATTAAAGGTAAGACTCACATCAAATATAATATTTTGCTGCGCTGTTATGACTTGTACTACATTTTTATGTATTTTTTACAAGCAATTTTTGGTAGCACACGATCTTTAGTATGCATTTTTTCAGGCATTTTTCATGTCCTATAGAGAAGCCTATGAAAAAAACACCTATAAATATTATTCTGAGTGCATGATGTTTTTGTAACAAAAGGTAATGAATTAAAAAATGCACAAAAAATGAAGGAAAATGCTACAAACAAAAACGTCTATTTAATTGCTTTTCGGCAGACATCTGATTGCAAAAAATGAAAAATGCTGCGAAAAAAGATCAACACAAACACCATAAGTGGAATTGTTTTTCTCAGCTGCTCTGTGTAATGATTATCTTGCCATTTTTACAAAAAACACAAACAAAGCTCAATCTAAACCAGAAGTGCCATGTGTGAACATACCCTTGTATTATAGCTAGCATAGCTCTCCAGGTTATTACCCTATTAAGCAATACTCTGTTTCTCGGCTGCTTCGGCCCCTGTTAGCATTACCTGAGGGGACACTGAGGTAAACTACAGTCATACCTGATTTTTCAGGTTTTCACTGGAATTAGATGTCATCTTTACCATTCCTATGCATCTTTACCTGCTTATACAGGCAGTCGCCGATTTACAATGTATCGACTTACAGCTGTCGACTAGTTACAAACAGACTGATGGGACATCCTGGCTCTTGTAGTTCCATGTTCCTCAGCAGATAGTAGCTGTGGAATGACAAGTGCCAGCATGCCACAGCAGCACATAAGGGGAATATGACGTGAAATCTTCTTAACAGGGGCACAGACAGCAATACAAATGTAAAAACCCTTCCCTGCACTAAAACTAAAAAAAAAACTTTTGTGCTGGAGCTAATAATAAATATAATAATAAATAAGGTAATAAATATATCTGGTAATAAATATATCTGTTCCAACTTACATACAAATTCAATTTAAGAACAAACCTACAGTCCCAAACGTGTTCATAACCCGGGGACTGCCTGATTGTTAAAGGGTTGTCTCCTACAATATTGGGTTTTAATTAAAAGTCTTAAAAACAAGCAGCTTGCAATATAGTTCATTAAAATGCCTACGATTTTGAGCTCCCTTTAGTATATACATCAGCTTCTCAATCTCTATAGAGTGACCTTGATCTTATCTTACTGGCTGTCAGGTTGAATGATATCACCTTTGAAGACAGGATCGAGCAAGAGCCCCTCCCGCACAGAATGCTTCTGGAGGGGAGGAGACTAGCGTCTGTGTCCGAGCCCTGATTAACCCTGTGTGCTGCTTCCTCCTGCTCTCACACAGATAGAATGTAGCAATGACCCTTCTGTACTATAATCATGAAATGTCTTTGGAACGGACTAACTAATACTATACAAACAGGGGCAGTAATACTTATGCTCTCCAGTATTAGTGAGACATCCTAGTAAAAACACTTCCTTTGTTGCGGAAGATGTGGAGACTTGTAAGCTAAGCAGGGATATAGAACACATGCATCCTCTCTGCTATTAGCACACCACTTCACATTCCTCTCTACACTCCAATATCACCCTCTCCTGTAACAGACTAGCAGACAACACGGTAACTCTGAAGCAAACCCCTCCCCACCCCCCTGGAAGAAGTTACGTAGCTGCCTGTGTGCTGATAGGGGGAGAGGAGCAGAACAGAAGACAAGCTAGCAGCCCCTCAGTCACCTACAGGACACTGACACTGAAACCGTAATGAGACAACTCCTTTAACTCAACAGATGCAGGAAAGCAACCTTTTTATTCCTTATGCGATTTGGTCAGGGTAGCTATCCTGATCCATTCCCCGTCAATCTAGTCAGTGGTATCACCTCAACTTCAGTTAAATGGTGTTGACATGAAATTACTATCCAAAAAAAAAAAAAAAAAAAAAAATGCCACACAGCAAATAGGATAAATGCGTGAAATCTTCTTAAGGGGCCATGACACAAACAAATGTAAAACCCTTCCCTGCACTATCTAAAACAAAAAAAACTTTGTGCGGAGCTAATAATAAATATAATAATAAATAAGGTAATAAATATATCTGGTAATAAATATATCTGTTCCAACTTACATACAAATTCAATTTAAGAACAAACCTACAGTCCCAAACGTGTTCATAACCCGGGGACTGCCTGTATTGTTAACTAAACAGATGCAGGAAAGCAACATTTTTATTCCTTATGCGATTTGGTCAGGGTAGATATACTGAAAGATTCCCAGTCAATCTAGTCAGTGGTATCACCTAAACTTCAGTTAAATGGTGTTGGACATGGAAATTGACACTATCCACAATATTTAAATGTGGTCTTATTAGGTGAAGCAACATATAGGACAACGCGTTTTGTTCATTATAAAATGGCACTTCCTCAGGTCCAAAACCAGTTAACGCACTCTCTACGCAAGTGGCGTAGAGGGTAGCTAGGCTAAATCTTACTGAGTGATCATGCTCTACTGAACAATAAAAATTCCTAGTACTCTTGTAAAACATATCCAGTGAGTTAATTTCTTGATAGTTCTCCTTAACTGACGAACATGGGTAAATTGATGTACTACTGCATGTAGTAGCACTGACAATTCCCTTAGATCCTCACCCTCTCCCTCTGAGTCTCCCTTAGTTCCTGCTGTAGATCCTTAAGAGCTACAATCACTCCTTCAGGTTCAATTTCCGGGTAGGGAGAACGTCCACGATCAGGAGACGCTCCTCGTGAACATGGTGTCTTTGGTCCTTCCAAGCGAGTGGTGATAGAGATGTCAAGACCTACGTGTTGCGTTAAAACAATACATTATATAAAATTAACATATACAATGCAATACAATAAAGATCAAAGAAGGCACGTGATCCACTTATGTGAGTCCCTGTTATTGTAAGAGAGTGGAATCAACTGTGCTAGATACGCACTGATACTTTCATTTTATTTTTCCACTAGTAATGAAATAATGAATAAATATACTGTATATACTCGAGTACAAGCCAACCCGAATATAAGCCAAGGCACCTACTTTTGCCACAAAAACCTGGGAAAACTTATTGACTCGAGTATAAGCCTAGGGTGGAAAATGCAGCGGCTACTGGTAAATGTAAAAAATAAAAATGGATACCAATTAAATGACATAGGCTGCTATAGGCAGTTCAATGTCCCATAGTCAGGTTATAGGCAGGTATATGTCCTCCATAGTCAGGTTATAAGCAGGTATATGTCCTCCATAGTTAGGTTATAAGCAGGTATATGTCCCCCATAGTCAGGTTATAGGCAGGGTATAGGCAGGTTATAGGCAGGTATAGGTCCCCACAGGCAGGTAATAGGCAGGTTATAGGCAGGTATATGTCCCAGTAGGCAGGTTTTAGGCAGTTATATGTCCCAATAGGCAGGTATATGTCCCCAATAGGTTATAGGCAGGTTATAGGCAGGTATATGTCCCAATAGGCAAGTATATGTCCCCAGAGGCAGGATATAGGCAGGTATATGTCCCCCATAGGCAGGTAATAGCCAGGTATATGTCCCCATAGGCAGGTTATAGGCATTATAGGTTATGGCTCTATAGGCTGGTAAATATCCTTTATAAGCAGGGTTTAAAAAAAAAAGACAAAAAAAACAAAAAAACACAAGCACTTACCTTACTCCCTCTCTGCTCCGACTCCTGGTCGCTCCGTCTTCTGGCACAGGCGGCGGGATGTCATCAGGCCGCACAGGCAGTGTGATGACATAGCACGCTGCCTGTGCCGAAACTCCTCTATGCTCTATGTTCCGCAGTGGTATCTTCACCTGTATGCGCTCCCAGAGGAGTCGCATACAGGTGAAGAGATCGCCGACAGCGCCCGGGCCACTGCAGCGCCTGGACGCTGTCGGCTTACTCGGGATTCTGCTGTATGCGCTCCCTGAGGAGTAGCATACAGCAGAAGTGTCCCTGTCGGCGCCCGAGCCACCGCAGCGCACGAGCGCCGACAGTGACTTGAGTATAAGCCGAGGAGGGGTTTTTCAGCACATTTTTTGCATTGAAAAACTCGGCTTATACTTGAGTATATACGGTATGTAACATCATAAGGGAAAGGATACCTGAAGCTTCTTCTCCTTACAAATGACTATAGTATCTGTTAACAAAATACTCTCAAGTACGTCCTAGCTCAAGTGTTCACATTTGTTAAATCGTTACAAAGCTTGAGGCTTACAACAGGCTGTTCTCCAATACTATCCAGGAGAAACATTAGAAATATTCGAAGCTGCAGACCCAACCCTACAATATCATATGGGAATAGGACTAACAAAATATAGTTATGTTTCTAACATAACTGATAAGAAGAACCATCAATGCTGGGGGTCATCGCTTAGTTTCTCACCTTTACTAGGAGACATGCCTCTAAGAGGTGAGGGGCTGCGGCCTCTGATACCTAATGTCCGTCTTAAAGTGGAGTGCAAGCTATTTAGTTGGGTTTCGGCCTCCCTGCGTCCTGCCTGGATCCGATTCAGTTCCATTTCTAGAGCTCGCACCCGAGTTTCACAAGCCCCAAGCTGAAGTTTAAGATCAGCGGCCTCAGTGGTGCCCCGCTGTAGCTGCTCCTGAAGTGTCTTGCATCCTTCTTGCAGCCGTTGCTCTCCTGCACGACTCTCACTGAGCCTTTGCTCAAAATCCTTCTCACGTTGGCGAGATGATAACTCTAAAGCTGAAAGACGCTGCTGCAGAGACAAAATCTGAAAATCCCGAAAGGACATTAACACACAATTTCTAGAAATCTGGCATGGCTATTGTTTGAGATTTAGGACATCACATTTTTCAACCCCATTGTGGTATTGGAATACTGTGAAAAATGTATCCTGATGGATACTGTGGTAGTGCTGTGATGTGCCCAAAGAGGTCTAAAGGGCAACCGCAGTTCCAATTGGACTATGTTTGCCCTATATACTGAACCCATATGCTTTCTAAGCACAGCCAATTGACACAGCTCAAAACCAGTGTCACTCTACAGCATACATGCCAACTCTCCCGCTTTTGGCGTGGGGATCCCGCTAATTGGGGTCCACCCCCGCCCTCCCGGCAGAGTTGGCGAACCTCCCGCCGCCAGCAGGCAGCGGGGGTTCTTTAAATGACTGCAGCAACAGAGTAGCGCTGGTGTGCTAATCTGGCGCCACTGGGCCGCTCCTACAGGCGGGTGAAGCGGCCGCTCACCTGTCCGGAGACTCTCACTGTGCAGGGAGAAGGCAGGAGGGATCGCTCCCCATCTCCCTTCTCCCCCTGTATGTACAGCGGCCGGTGTGCGCTGTACATACACCTCAGTGTCGCAGGGGGAGTGACGCGCGGCTGCACTCACTCCCCCTGCGACGCGGAGATCGGCCGGGAGATGTTTGGAGCTGCAGGAGCCTGGTGAGGTGAGTGACTTTTATTATTTCATTTTTATTAGCTATAGGGGGAACTACCTGGCTACTAAAGGGGGCAAGTACCTGACTACAAAGGGGGCAACTACCTGACTACTAAAGGGGGCACCTACCTGGCTACTAAAGGGGGCAACTACCTGGCTACTAAAGGGGGCAAGTACCTGGCTACTAAAGGGGGCAAGTACCTGGCTACTAAAGGGGGCAAGTACCTGGCTACTATAGGGGGCAAGTACCTGGCTACTAAAGGGGTAACTACCTGGCTACTAAAGGGGGCAACTGCCTGGCTACTAAAGGGGGCAAATACCTGGCTACTAAAGGGGGTAAATACCTGGCTACTAAAGGGGCAACTACCTTGCTACTAAAGGGGGCAAGTACCTGGCTACTAAAGGGGGCATCTATCTGGCTAACAAAGGTGGGCCTCTACCTGGCTACAAGGGGGCATCTAACTGGCTCCAAGGGGACATCTATCTGCCTGTAAGGGGCACTACCTGGTTATGGGGGGCTACTACCTGGCTATAAGGGCATCTACCTGGCTTCTTCCAAAGCCGTTATGCAGTTAGGTGGAGTGGGTGTGGCTTTTAGAAGGGGTGTGGCACACCAACAAGCTGGGCGTGTCCATGCAATTTTTTTTTTTGCTGCGACACGCGTAGCACGACGCCCTCTTAAATCTCCTGCTTTTCCATTTTCAAAAGTTGGCAACTATGCTCTACAGCCCCATTCACATATCGTTTTTCATCCCCGTTCCTGGTATCTGTTGGGATCCCATGAATAATTGATCCTGATGAATACTGTGGCTGGGCTGTGATTAGGTCATAGAGATCGATCAGACAAACAAAGTCGGAATTGGACTGTTTGCCCTATATACCAAGCACATGAGTCTTATATTTGGGACACAAGTGTGGTATACAGATCGATTAAAGGGGTTGTCTCACTACAAGGATTGCTTTTTATGTTAAAGATCTTGGAAAAACAAGACACTGTACAATATGTGTCCATTAGCAGTGTCCTACCTATTCCTAGATATCCCCTCTTGTATGGGCTGTATCACCTCTTCAGGTTGCTATAGCTACAGACCTGGCTTTTACTGCAGCCTAGTGGAAGCCAGTAAACACGCCCCTGAACTCAAAATGAAACCAAGAAAACAGGACTGAGGTAAGACGAATCGATGTAGTGAGACAACCCCTTTAATGGCTACCCAGTTTTGTGGTTGATAACCTGCAAATCCATGTGGCCATTCATCAAGGTACTCCTTAGTGCGGAGTGCCGCTGAAGTTTTCGGCTGCACTGTGACAAGATTGATCCATTATTACACAATAATACTGTATATAATATAATCAATTGAATCAATAAAACTCTAGATCACATGAACAGATACCATCAGCACCAGCACAGCAACCGTACATTTTATGTAGACTGCAAATAAGAACTATTGGTATAGTTGAAGAGTTAGAAGAGTATAACGCCATATCAGAACAATATGAGGTGTTTAGAAGATGTAGTGCAGGAAATACATGTCGGGCTCTTATTTTTCAGAGGCCAGTTGGTCGATTGTTATCACTCCCCAGTTTTTCAATAGTTTTGATAATTCTTGACCGTCTCATGGTGATACACACCTCTCTTCGGGCGGCCTCTCTCTCAGCCTCGCTCTCCGTTATCCGCGGTCTCAGTTCAAGCGACTCCCTCCGACTCTGCTGCTCTTTTTGCTCTTCCTGTTGTATCCGGGCCTGAAGTTCAGCCACTTGTTGCTCTTTCTGACTGCTCTCTCCACCAAGTGTTTTTACCTATGTTTATATGAAGGAGGAATAAGGATTGGCAGGATACACACACTAATGTTTATTTTCTCTATTTATGCTTTGCACTTACTGCTGAGTTATTATCTACTCAAAATCTACAGACTGAATCATTAAAATGTATAAAATATCTGGCAGAATTAGTAAGACTCTGAGCCAGCTGACACACACCTGTCTGCGCAGCTCTTGTAGTTGTCTACGGGCCTCAATGTGGGAATGCTCCACCTCACGTAGACTAGTTCTCAGTTGTGCTGCTTCCCGCTCAATGCATAATTTGGCCTCTTGCAGTACAGTTATGCGCTGTTGCTTCTCCTCTACTGCTACCTGCAGGCTGGAGGAGTAATGTTCATAAAATTACTATATTAATTCCAATATATTTATGAAAGCACAAGAAAGCATTAAGATCTACCAATCTTAAAGGGGTTATATCATTACATTAAATGGTCTTCAGAAAAAGGGGACAGTGAAAACAAGCAACTTTGCAATTGGATGTCATTTACAAAGCTGTCTTGTTTTCACTGTCTCCCTTATCTACGTTTTCTGTAAACACTGTTCCCCAGTGCCGGTTAGATTCCTCATTCTTTGATTTCATTGGCTGACGGCTCTACTCATTTACATTCTGTCTGGCCCCCCAGTCGGTTGTATTCACGGGAGCGCGCATTCCTGCCTCTCTCACTCAGAATAAGGGGTCGGCAGCTTTTCACTCTGCACAGCCAGCAGCTGCACAGTAACACCGCAGCTGCTTCTACAATCAGAAAACATGAGAATTGTACTCGGTGCCTAATCCTCCTGCGTGTAAATATAGAAGGAAGACAGATCTGTGCTGCTCTGGATGAGTTCATAGAAGACTGGATTCAACTGTAACAAACCTCCAGCTGTGAGAGGAGATCAGTGCTCTGAGTTCATAGAAGACTGTCTAGACTGAATCCAGGGCTGTGGTATGTAAACAGCTCTTACAAAATAAGACTGCATAGGGAGAGGAACGACACAGTGACATGTGGACTCAGACAGAGAGGGGAGAGGGGAGCACACTGACTCGGGAGCGAGCATGAACTGTGAAGGGGGGGGGGAGATGTCATCTCCTTCAGTTAAGAAACACCCAGCTGGGAGGGGAAGAAATGCCCCTGGATTTTAGGAATTGAGAAACTGAAAGCACAAGGAAAGACACGAACTGATGAAGCAATAAATCCCCTTTAAGTCCTTTATTTCCATGATGTAAGCATACAATGCATCTGTGAAGGGCATAGCACAACACTTCTCTGAGCAGATTAAATCCTTTTGTGCTCCTCTTTACCTGGTATTTTGCACAAGATGTATACTGCTCTCTAGATTTGGGAATGTTATATATATATTTAGACACACCTGTGGATGTATTTTAAATTACACCAGAAACACACACTACTTGTGTTTTATTACTTTCTGCAAAATCAAAAGTTTACATACACTAAGATTACTCTGCCTTCAAACAATTTGGCACAACCCATATAATGATGTCACGTCTTTGGAAGCTTCTGAGTTTATTAGAGACACATCTGTGGATGTATTTTAAATCACACCAGAAACACACTGCTTCTGTGTGTAAAGTCATGGGAAAGTCTAAAGAAATCAGACAAGCTATCAGGAAGAGAATTGTGGACTTGCACAAGTCTGGATCATCCTTGGGTGCAATTTCCAGATACCTGAAGGTGCCTCATTCATCTGTAAAAACAATTATACGCAAGTACAAACAAGATGGAAATGTCCAGCCATCATATTGCTCAGAAAGGCGACGGGTTCTGTGTCTCAGAGATGAACATGCTTTGGTCCGACATGTGCATATCAACCCAAGAAGAAAAGCAAAAGACCTTGTGAAGATGCTGGCAGAAGCTGGTAAGATTGTGTCATTATCCACAGTGAAACAAGTACTGTATCAACATGAACTGAAAGGCCAATCTGTCAGGAAGAAGCCATTACTCCAAAAGAAACATATAAAAGCCAGATTAATGTTTGCAAATGCACACAGGAACAAAGACCTACATTTTTGGAGACATGTCCTGTGGTCTGACGAAACTAAAATTTAACTGTTTGGCCATAATGACCATCATTATGTTTGGAGGAAAAAGGGAAAAGCTTGGAAGCCTAAGAACACCATCCCAACTGTGAAACATGGGGGTGGCAGAATCATGTTGTGGGGTTGTTTTGCTGCAGGAGGGACTGGTGCACTTCACTAAATAGATGTCATCATGAGGAAAGAAGATTATGTGGCAATACTGAAGCAACATCTCAAGAGCTTGGGTGGAAATGGGTCTTCCAAATGGACAATGACCCGAAAGCATACTGCCAAACTAGTTACAAAGTGGCCTAAGGAGAACCAAGTCAATGTTTTGGAGTGGCCATCACAAAGCCCTGATCTCAATCCTATTGAAAGTGTATGGGCAAAGCTGAAAAGGCAGGTGCGAGCAAAACGACCTACAAACATGGCTCAGTTACACCAGTTCTGGGCCAAATTTCCTACCAACAATTTTGAGAAGCTTGTGAAAAGATATCCCAAATAGTTGACCCAAGTCATACAGTTTAAGGGCAATGCCGCCAAATACTAATGAAATGTATGTAAACTTTGGACTTTGCAGAAAGTAATAAAAATGCCTTAAAAATTATTTCTCTCTCATTATTCTGGCATTTGGCAAATATAAACAATTTTGGTAATTCTAATTGACCTAAAACAGGTAAGGTTTATTCTGATTTTATGTCACATAGGGGGACATGTATGAAGATCTAACAAACAATACATGGAAACCTCTAAAGAAGGTTGGTAGCCGGGGGTGGCTTAAGCATTTTATGATCAAAACATGTGAACTAAAAATCTCAAAGTTTTTTCATGTATTGTAGATAGCATAAATGCTTCTTTAGAGGTTTCCATGTATTGTTTGTTAGCCCTTTTAGCTGATGGTGTGCCACTGGTACTGGAATGCGTGTATATATATATATATATATATATGCCGCAACCATGCCAGTGGCACCCAGGTTCACATTGTGTTTTTCAGAAATGTTTTTTTGTGCAGAACTATACGTTGCATTTGGCATATATTGCTTTTAATTTATATAGGGAGGAATGGATGCCTCCATTTTGGTCTCTTGCACCCCGCCCACCTCCCACAGGTTGTTATATCAGTGCAGTATGCTTGTAAGGTTGGTGTATTTTTTTTATTTTTCTCTCTGGATTATGGAGGTCTGTTGACCCAATGAGAAGTCTGTTGACTCAAGTGAGAGGTAAAAATAGAGTAGGACCACCCGCCTTGAGATCCCGTTGGTAGCCGGGGGTGGCTTAAGCATTTTTTGATCAAAACATGTGAACTAAGAATCTAGTTTTTTTCATGTATTGCAGATAGCATAAATGCTTCTTTAGAGGTTTCCATGTATTGTTTGTTAGCCCTTTTAGCTTATAGTGTGCCACTGGTACTGGAATGCGCGTATATATATATATATATATATATATATATATATATATATATATGCCGCAACCATGCCAGTGGCACCCAGGTTCACATTGTGTTTTTCAGAAATGTAAGAGTAGGACCACCCGCCTTGAGATCCCGTTGGTAGCCGGGGGTGGTTTAAGCATTTTTTGATCAAAACATGTGAACTAAGAATCTCAAAGTTTTTTTCATGTATTGTAGATAGCATAAATGCTCTTTAGATGTATGAAGATCGGCGCGTCTGAGCGCCCGTTTTCACGGGATTTTTAGTAAAAGCTGCGCCTCATTTATGTCGGCGCCCGATGTGCGCTCATACATGCAATGTAAAGTTCCCTGCGGCTCGCCAGTGTGTGAGGCGCAGTGCGGAACTTAGGCGCAGAAGGACTGCCCCTAACATCTCGTACGAATCGAGACAGGCAGGAAATGCATGAAAAACCATGAAGCATGTTAGTGAATAGGAGAAATAGTTGTCTTTCCAATGAATAAATGAATAAAGATAAATATCAATGTGGTATAAAATCTATTTCAATGTATGTTAAAATTTGATGTATTAAATATATATATATATATAAGATCTACAAAGAAAGAAATATCACCTTGAAAAGGTCTTGAAAAAAGGGAGAGAATGCCACTAATTTAACATCAAATAAGCCAATGCAGATGTTGACCAGATGTTTTTTTGTTTTTTTTGTTTGTATTTGTTCTTCTTTTACCTTGTATTCTATTTAGTATCTACAGCAAGAGCCGGCACAGCAGCGGTGTTGCTGGGACCTGTGGTTCTCCAAGCAGGATTTCTATGTTCCCTGGGCTTCGTTCTAGACGTATTTACGTCCGTAAAAACATCACCTAAAATAATGAACTATTAGCTTACAAAGGATTCCTATGGAAATCCGGATGTAATTCCGGACATAAATACGGATGTAAATACGTCTAGAACGAAGCCCAGGGAACATAGGAATCCTGCTTGGAGGACCACTGGTCCCAGCAACACCGCTGCTGTGCTGGCTCTTGCTGTAGAGTAAGAGTAAGTAGGACTCCAGCAGGACTCCACTTTCACTTAAGGGGTCCTGTCAGGATTTCCTCTGCTTTTTACTTCCTCTGTTTTTAAATCCTGCTCTTGCATTATAGCGCTCAGCTTCTCTCCTCTATCATATAACCCAATATATCACAGAGCTCAGCTTCTCTCCCTCTATCATATAACCCTATATATCACAGAGCTCAGCTTCTCTCCTCTATCATATAACCCTATATAAATCACCAGAAAGGCTGTTCTATTTTTCTCTATGCCTCCACAGAACCCAGAGTATACAAGAGAAAAGAGGGTAGCTTAAACTCTGCTCGCGATGATATAACGCAAGCTTTATTTTAAGAGCTGCTTCTCAACTTTTTTTAAATAAATTCTCAACTTAGAGGGTTTCAGTCCCTCCCCTCAATCCATATGAAGACACTTTATAATTTACAGAGCGCTAGTTACGCCCCTCATATCCTGTTTGTAAACTGAAATCAGTTGCAGAAACACAGTTATATAACCCTCTATATCACAGAGCTCAGCTTCTCTCCTCCATCATATAATCCTATGTATCACAGAGCTCAGCTTCTCTCCTCCATCATATAACCCTATATATCACAGAGCTCAGCATCTCTCCTCTATCATATAATCCTATGTATCACAGAGCTCAGCTTCTCTCCTCCATCATATAACCCTATATCTCACAGAGCTCAGCTTCTCTACCTCTATCATATAACCCTATATATCACAGAGCTCAGCCTCTCCCTCTATCATAACCTTGTATATCAGAGCTCAGCTTCTCTCCACCATCATATAATCCTATGTATCACAGAGCTCAGCTTCTCTCCTCCATCATATAACCCTATATATCACAGAGCTCAGCTTCTCTACCTCTATCATATAATCCTATATATCACAGAGCTCAGCTTCTCTCCTCTATCATATAACCCTATATATCACAGAGCTCAGCTTCTCTCCCTTTATCATATCCTGCTCTCAGATAGGGCAGCATAAACCACATCACAGATTCATGTGGGATTGATTTTATTTCTTATTTGATAATTTGTATTTTCTTTATTACAAAAATGGCAAAAAACATATAGGGCGACATGTATGAACGTTGGCACTGCTAGACCAGTTCTGCTAGACTGTGCCAGAATGTATGAAGCTGTTCTTCTGCAGTTCATACATACAGGTGCAGTCTAGTGCCAACACGACAAGTCTGGCTCAGGCACCACTTTTAACCTGGTCTGGCTGTTCTAACTGTTCTGCGCCAAAGTTTTGCCGTCAAAGAATCATAAATGTGTCTACTTCTATGAATGTGGTGCGACACCCCCAGAACTATATTTACTATTTTGCCATAGGCAAACTTAAACTCTATCAGTTCTCTATCTGTAAAACACTAAAACGTAACTTTTATTATGTATAACACTTAACCTCTATGCACACTATTTAAAAACCTGATTTCTAACCTCATCATTTAACTCTGTTTGCTTCTGAAAGAGGGAATAACTCCCTTTCTATTATCAAGTCTGGTGGAGCACCACCTATTAACAGGGGAGCCTTATATCTATAGCAAAGTACTAGCTCCAGTAAGCGATCCCAAGCCTACCACCTGGGCAGTCGTCCCTAATCTCATGGACACAGAACAAATAAGGCCCCCTTGTGACACCGTCTGCAGCGGGTGACACTTGTAGATAGAGGTGAGAAATCACAATTTAAAACGTCATGCCTGACCTCGCCGACATGTTTCGCCAGCTAACCTGCTTCATCAAGGCTTAGAGTTCTATGAATGTGGTGAAGACTCACTATGAGGTACTAGTTCTGGATTAAGTGCCAAGCAGTTGAACAAATTTGGAGGAAATTTTGAAACGTAGAGTAGAAAAAAAAAAAAAAAAAGAAACAATACCAGGTTGAAAGATAAGGGTGGAAAAAAAGAGAAAAGGAGATTGACACTCATTAAAGGGGTTGTCTCACTATAAGGATTACTTTTTGTATTAAAGATCTTGCAAAAACAAGTCACTTTGCATTGTGTGTCCAATAACAGTGTCCTATCTATTCTGAGATATCCCCTCTTGTATGGGCTGCATCAGCTCCTGTGGTCACTGTAGCTACAGACCTGTTTGATCTCTCCTAATAGGCTGCCAGCACTGGTTGCTATAGCTACAGACCTGGCTTCTACTGCAGCCTAGTGGAAGCCAGTAAACACGCCCCTGAATTCAAAGTGAAACTAAGAAAACAGGACTGAAGTGAGATTAATCAATGTAGTGAGATAACCCCTTTAAAGGGGTTGTCTCATCTCTAAGTTTCATAGAATGCATGAATGAAATAATGCTACTTTGCTCTGTCACTTCCTGGTCAAGCTGCCTGTAATTAGCATATGAGCTTGGTGCATTCAGACCTCTGCTAATTAGATAAATCTCATGCTGTCAGGACCAGGGAAGTTTCTGAGGTAAAGTAAACAGCAGTAATTACTGGCTTCTGTCTGAAAGATTAGATAACACACAAGCTCTCACTGTCCGGAGTTCTGTTCTGGGACCTGTGTGATGACATCACTCCCTGCTATCAGATAGAACAAACAGCAGGGGGGGAGAAGTACACAGGTCAGTCACTTGGGGAACCAGAGAGCACAGAAAATCACTTGTAGCTCCTTAACAAAAAAAATGAACAACGCAATATATTTGGAAAACGTCTTTATTTAGTGATCCCAGCATGTTTGTTGCGAGACAACAACTTTTAAGGCTCAAAATGTGTCAGCAGCAATGCCAGGTGGTACAGACACATAGAGGGAAGTGAAGGGACTCCCCCATGGGCAGTATGATACAGAGGCAGAGCATAGCACCTTTAGGTTATCAGAGAACAAAGTGCCTGGGAGGACAGAGGGGTCAGTCACTGCACCCACGTTCCACTAAACATGACCTGCTGCTCTGAAGTTTGAGCTATTATTTCCTCCATGTGTTGGATACTAGCCACTCCAGCCAACCAATCATCACTGGACAGAAGAACAGGCGATTTAATTGGAATAGTTTCAACAAATATCTAGATAATGCTGCTACTTGTTATTGAACCCCTTGGTATTCTTTTAAGTCAGTTTCAGAATCTGTGCCTGATGTGTTCATGGCTGGTGGTCACAAGTGCCTAGATTTCTGTGTATGAGGATGACTGAGTGGTCCCTGCTATTGTGCAGGCAAGCCATTAAAAATTAGTGCATGTAATCACCTTCCTTGCTACTCAAAACACATTAGGTGGACACTCTAAATAGGAATCAAAAGAATATTAGGAGGCACCATAACAAATATTAAACTGTAAAGCTATGTTCATACGGCATAATTTCGGCACGCATTTCGCCACGTATTTGCGCTCTAATACGAGCGAAAAGCGCCCCAGTCATTACGGTAATCCACAGTTCTCATAGAGAACTATGGATTACGCCTCCTCTCCCCGCTCGTACACTACGATCGTATTGTATGCGATGGGAGATAAGTGACATGTTTCGCGCCGTGAGTAATGCAGGTCTATGGGGCCAGCAGGCTGCCGGCCCCCCGCACCTCGGGAGTACGCGTACTGTACGCGCCGCAATACACCGTGTGAACATACCATAACATCTACACACAGTAGCAATTTTGAAAAACGTGTCCAACCCCCTAAAGTTCAATATTGGAACAGAATGAAATAAGCTTATTGAATCTTACACAAATATATTAAAAAATGAATTAGGTACGTTTCTCTCAGTGCCTCTCGCAGCTACTCAATCGACTGTTTGGGCTCTAACCTATAACATATGGGTGTTGTGCCTTTTTTGTACCATTAACCTGCATTAGATAATAGGCTATCTTTTGATTCGACCCAAAGGTTGCAGCTCCGCTACACCTAAGAGGGCATCTTTGGGGGGGAGGGAGGGAGAGACAACCCGCGGTGGGAGGGACTCTGAGAGTGATCTGAAAATGTATACCCTGTAATTGACAGCCACATTAAGTGTCAGTTAAGTAGTAAGGTACACCACTTTACACTTTATTCCTCTGACATGTTTGTTGTGGTTCCAGATGTATCTATTAGTAAATCATCATTGAAACCAGTTTATATAGTACGAGATGCAACATTCTGGTACTATAATTATATAGTCATAAAAATAAGAAAATGTTATTTGGTTTTCCAATGCTACACTCTTTGGTAACCTTTTGCCTGAGTATTATTCTTCTGGAATGACTGTTTTATACCTTTATTGTATGTTTTACATTTTGCAGTGGATTTCAATAAAAAAATAAAAAAATAAATTAATAAGCCCCGATTTTTGGATTTATTTAAAGTAAAAAAAACACAAAAAACCTAAGCTATGATTTTACCATTGTAAACTTACCTGCTCCTTTCTGTCTCTGTTTTCTTGATGGACGCTCTCAGTTCAGTGTTAGATCTCTGCAAAGTTTCTCTTTCACGTGTCAGGTCACCAAGATCTCGACGCAACTCTAAGGCTTCTTTCCGTTGCAATTCGCATGTCTCTTCTGTCTCCCGCAGCAGGCGCTGAACTTCTATGATATCTTTCCGCAACCCATCTCTGGCATCTTCTGCCAAACGAAGCTGGGTTCTCAGCTCTTCCACCTGCAAGGAAAAGCCAGACTTATTAGAAGGAATATTCTACTCTTTGTAATCATTATAGAAGTTAATATTCACACCTGTCACAGTAATACAAGATTATTTCTATGGCCCTAGGTAGAAAAAATATGACTCTTCTTCCTCAGATCTGATACAATTTCAAATGCCGAAATTCATGAATAAATTCACATTGTATAATCAAAAAGCTAATTAACCTAAATTCATATATTATTTAAATAAAATAATATTTAGCATTAGCCAAACCTATGTTGTTGAAAGTCCCAAAATGTATATAATTATCAAAAAATTAGGAGTCGGTTCCGGGCAGCATGTCCCTGTGATCACTTTAATCACATAAGCCTAAACTGCTCTATATGCATAGAAATCCCATTTCCACGGCTCTCAGATTTCTCATGCAACTTAGGAAATCTTTTTATTTTAAATCCAAAGTAAAGACTCATACAGAAGGCATATGATGAATGTGACCTAGGCAGAGTATGATTTTCCAGTCCTGCCAGGACCTTAATCATGTATGTCACACAGAGTCTAATGGGTCAACTGAGGAACCTGGTGGGGTAATTTCAGGACTGAAGCATGTAGAAAGTAAAAGGAGAGTGCTGTGCTGAAGAAGATGTGTCCACAGCCGTTAGGTATAAGAAACTATTTCACATACTTGATGGCTGTGGCCGCATCCTCTTCAGCACAGCACTATGGGTGACATGTATGATTTTTGGCGCTCAGACGCCCTTTTTTTGCGTGCATTTGTAGCATAGAATGCGCCTGAATCTATGAACCTGTTCTACTGCGAGTCATAGATTTAGGGGGATATGTATAACTGGAGTTTTCACACGTTTTCTGGCGTATAATGCGCCTCCCTGTGCCGGCTCCGATGTCGGACGCACCTAACCTATGTGTTAGGCACATTGGTCGAAAGACTCGCCACTTTCGAATGTGTCTACCATGAAAGGGCATGCTGTGGGCGTTCTGAGGGTGGGTAGCACCACATTCGAAAACTTCGACGCATTTATGAATGAGAGTTGGGAAAACTAGGCGCATTACAGCTCCGAGCCTGAACAGTCGAAGTGAAGTTAGAATTGCTTTTAAGGGGCAAAACTGTGCAATATTTTTCAACTTATGCCAGTACAGTAATAAAACGTCATTTATTATTATTATGATTATTATTATTGATTGATTACGATATTATGATTATTATTATTATCATCAAATTATTGAATATATAAATTATTAATTTTATGAAAATGTGATCATATAAAATCACTATAAAAATATATAATGTCCCCAAAACATAGAAATATCTCCTATAAAATGTATTTAAAATTCATAGAATGTTAAACTAATTTTACATTAAATAACCCACTGATTATGTTCAGATTTTGATATTTTACATTTTTACTACATTACATTTGTACTTTATTGTTGCTGCTCTCACCCGTTTTTCTACATAGAGCAAGAGCCAGCACAGCACAGGTATTGCTGGGACCTGTGATCCTCCAAGCAGGATTTCTATTCACTGACATGCTTCATGATTTTTCTCTTATTTCTAGCCTATCTATAACCTTAATCCCTGTTAGGCACATTACTTATGCGCCTAACACACAGGCGAGGCGCGTCGAACTTTACACCGCATTTATGAATGCACAAAAACTACTGGCATACATCAGGCGCATTATACACTGAAAAAAAGATCAAACAATGAACTTCGACGCGCCGAAGTTCATACATGTTCCCCTTAGTGCTTTCTAGCTACAAAGTGACACTTCTGGCTCAGGTAAACCACTTTTAAAGTGGTCTGCCTGTTCCTGCAGTAATGCACGTGGTTTTGCCATACTAAAGTCATACATATACAGCTCCGTACGGTTGTAGTAGGACACACCTCCAGCACGCCCCCCCCAATCTCAGGCGCATTACAAAGTGCCACGGGTGTCCTGTAATGAGCCTGATAATGGAGTGTGCCTGTTTAAAAAAATAGCGAATGGGACAGCCCCATTCATACATGTTGCCCTATGTCTCCTTTTATGTCCTATATGCTTCTGTCCCAAAATTACCCCATTGAGTTCCTTAGATCACCCATTAGACTATTCCTCTGTGTGACCTATATGACTATGGTCCAAGCAGAACTGGAGCATCATACTCTGGCTTGGTCACATTCACCATATGCCTTCTGTATGAGTCTGTAAAACAAAGATAATTCCTAACTTGCATGAAAAATCTGATTGGTGTGAGTAGTTGATTTCTACACACTTGAGGCTATAACATCCTTCTGTGTGAACCACCAATAAACAATACAGAATGCTGAATAGCACCTTCACTAAACTGCCCTATAGTCCTCGAAACAGATAAACTTCCCTGAAAATGGGAGTCAGTAGACAGGTGTGTGGGGGCTGAATTCCCTTAAAGATAGAACAGAATAAATAACACCCATAAAGTACTAAATTACAAGTGAGAAAAAGAAGATTAGTAATGAACTGCGACACATGAGTCTCATGTAGTGACCGTCCCGAATATTCGCTTTAAAGCAGTTCTCTGCTTTGAAAAATCCCTGCTTGTTAGAAGGGTCTTTTGACAATAGTTTGATCACAAATTGCTGGGACCCTCAGAAATTGGTTGTAATTTGTTGGGAAACCTGGCAGTAAGGGGAACACGTATAAAGATCCGCGCGTCGAAGCGCCTGTTTTCACGGGTTTTTCCGTGAAAACTGCACCTGATGTATGTCGGCGCCAAAGTGCGCTCATACATGCGGGGCAAACTTCGACGCCTCCGACAGACAGACCACATTGAAATAGGTCTGCCTGTTGGAGCTTTTATGCGCCTCACTTTGCCGACCCGCCTTCATACATGTGTCGGTGTCTTCGAAAGTGGTGCGTGCCGCCGCAGAACGGCCACAGCACGCCCCTTCATGTTAGGTGCATTAGAAATTGGCGAAGCTTTCACCTAATGCGCATAACACATAGGGGAGGTGCGTCTGACAGCGAGGCCGGCACAGAGAGGCGCGTTATATAACAGAAAACCGGCAAAAATGCCGATCATACATGTCCCCCTAAGTGTCCAATTTACCTACAACTCCAACACAGGAGAAATTAGGAATTACACAGAGCTATTTAAATCAATGGGTTGTCTATCTAAAGCAGGTCAAGACAGATCCTCGAGAGTGAGGGACACTCTCTACTGTATTCTGCCCAAAAGATAAGGATCCTCAACATAGGATACCTTGCTATTAAATTAGAAATTTATAATAATTATATGAAAATTGGTTTTCTGAACCAGGGGTTGTTCAGCTTCTCTTTCTTTGTGATGTAAAATCGGGCCCACTGTATTAAGAGAGGAACAGTTGCTGAGGCTAATTAATTAGACATAACTGTCCTGCACTGGATAATTACCACTGCAACTACTGTGCCCAGCAAGCGGTAATGTCTTTCTGAACTGAATATCAGATTGGGTGTAAGAGAGGCACTGCCTTCTGCATTACAATTACAACAGCTTGCACCAGTCTCTAAGTAAGCTGTGAATGGATGTTGCTGTCTAATCATTGCACTTTTATAGGCGTGGCTGTGCACTTCACCTATCTGCCTGAGGTCCCTTTAATAAGTGTGAATAGAGCCTGTTGCCCTGATTGTATGGTGGATTTTGCCCCAATGAGAGCCATAAGGCCGTAACCACACAGCATGTGTTAAAATGGCGTTCAAAATCCGACAGAATTTGAACATCGCCGTACCACGTTTTTTTGCGCAGATTTGCACAAAAGAATGCGGCTGGTTTTCGGACTTTCCACCGGCCCAGTACATTGTACGGGAATCCACTGGAAGATAAAACATGTTCTATGTTCTGGCGGTTTAGAAATTCCACAGTAAAAAATCCGTGCTGTGCAGACTATAGGATGGATTTTCTATTGCAGTCTGATTACAGTTGGATTTTTGTGGATTCTAATACTGAATCTGCTTAAAAATTTAACTCTGTGCTGTGTAGACATAACCTTAGGGCATGTCCCCACTGCACGGGTTTTCGGCCGGTTTTTCAGCCAGTTTGCGGTTTTTCAGACCGCCTGAAAAACCGGCCGAAAATGAGCACAATTTGCGCGATGGAAAACCCGTGCAGCAGTCCCCACTGCACGGGTTTTCCGCCCAGCGGTTTTGTCGCCGGCGGACCGGCGACAAAACATTGAACATGCACAATCTTCGTCCGGTTTCCGGACGGAACATATGCATCTCAATGGAGGGGGGAGGGCTGTTCTCCGCTCATCACGGAGAAAAGCCGCCCCCCCCGCGGCCGTGGGGACGGGCGCAAAACAGGACAAATACCGGCCGGTTTGTCCACTGCCGTGTAAATGGCCCCTTATAGTTAGGGACTTGCCTGTTGAGGTTATCTGACTGTGGTAGATGGGAATAGACAAGTTGATCAAACCTTGCACAAAAAACCTGGGATTGTTGATTGAAAATGTTAATAAACACATTAATAAAAAAAAAATAAAAAACCTGGGATTGCTGTATTTGAGATTTTTCTTTCTGTATTACAGTGTCTCTGGCAGTTGTAAAGTTGCTAAGTTGCTAAGACTATCCAGATCAGGCTGTAATTTCTCATAAGGAAATACTATGGTAGTACAGTAACTGTAATCCTGCACTTTCAAGTGTCCACATGTGTTCCTATAGGCTTTACTTAAAGAGGTTGTTTCACTAAAAAGATTAGCTTTCAACATGTAGGGAACAGTAAATTAAGATTTTATTCCAAATACATTGCTTTGTTTATTATGCTTTGTTGAGGCGATAAGAGAGATTTTATGTTCTCTGGGTGAATACAAATTTCCCTAGGTTAAAGCCCTGCTCTCCCCTACTCTCTCAGCTCTTATTCTTATCTGATAACAGGGAGTGACGACATCACAGGTCGGCATATAGGATGCAGGCAGCTTGAGAACAGAGTGTGTTATCTCTAACAAACAAGATTATACAAATTACTTGTTTACTTTCAACTCTGAAGCCCTCTGCTGTATGGATAACATATCCTGCTCTCATGTCAGTGCAATTAGAAGAGCTGTGAATACGGTGCTGATATGTTAATCACTGCTAGAGAACCACCGACAGCCTAATCAGGAAGAGACAGGATGTATGAATCTAAAGCTGTTTGTGGCTCAGTCAAACAACATGGTGAGACTACCTCCTTTAATTTGTCTATAGTGCTCAAAAAAATTGAGCAAGAATAAGTTCAAAAAGTGTTCCTTTGTCTTCATCCATCTACTAAATAATAGATGAGGTGAGAACGGTTCCATCCATTGCCTACACTAGATACATTTCTACACTGTGATAATGGAAATCCATACCTGGTTCATTAACTGCAAAGAATGCGGCTTACCTCTTTGGTCAGGCTTTCCCTGTCTTGACTCAGTTGTTTGACACGCTCACATAGACTCTTGTTCTCTTTCGAGTGAGCTGACACAGCATCTTCATACTCAGCTTGTTAGTCTTTCAGTTCTGAAGAGACTCCATCCAACATTGCCTGCTAAGTTTACAAAGTGATTTCATTCTCAAGAATTATCTTATTATTCACATTTTACTTTTACATGCCCTCTAACATTTGCCAAGACAGCTACTCCCTTTCAGCAATATATATCATGTGTATCATGCATCAGATAGCTATGCTGTAATCATACGCACACCATATACATTATATGAGAGTTCATAATCTCTTTGGAACACATTGTGTAATTGTGTATTGTGTGCAGTGTATAAACGGACCTTGTCCTGGTCCTGCCTAATCTGAGCTTCCCGTCTAAATCTCTTAGCCTCCAGGATGGTGTCAGAAAGCTCCCTCTGGGTCTGCATCAGCTTCTCACTCAAAGTATTCTTCTCAGTTTCCTTTTGGAGCAGAGCCTGAATAGAAAAAAAAAAAAAGAAAGATGAGTCTTTACCAAAAGAGTTTAGTTCTTAAAAATGGACACATAGAAAACATGTTAAGGGTATGTTCACACGATGTACTACGGCGCTATAGTACGTGCCGCAGTACATTGTGTGTTTTGGGAGCTTGCGCTAATACGCGTGTACTTTTGCGGCGTGGGAGGGTCGGCAACCCGCCGGCCCCATAGATATACATTACTCGCGGTGCGCAATCACCACAAGTAATTGACATGTGATTTATCTCCCCGCGAGTACAATTTGAATGTATTGTACAAGCGGGGAGAGGAGGCGTAATCCATGGTTCTCTATGAGAGCTATGAATTACCGTAATTATGGGGCGCATTTCCCCGCGTATTAAGCACAGTACGCGGCGAAATACGCGGCGAAATGTGCCCCAAAATAAGCCTTCTGAACATACCCTAAGGCCTCGTTCATATGGCTTATTTGGGCGTGGATTGGAGCCGTACTGCACGCCGTATTTGCGCTGCAGTACGGCTCCAATCCGTCCCAGTAACTACGGTAATCCACAGTTCTCATAGAGAACTATGGATTCCGTCGCTCCTCCCCGCGTGACATGCACATTATTTACGGCGCGTACGCGCCGTGAATAATGCAATGTCTATGGGGCCGGCGGGCAGCGCACCAGTCAATCTCCAATTAAATCCGTAACTGAGGGCGAAATCCGTCCCGCAATTACGGCATGAATAAGCCGTGTGAACATGGCCTTATACTACACATATTTTAATCCATCACAAATATCATACATTTATAATTCTTCAGCTGTTTGCCAGGGCCAAGCGAAGGATTAGGCAAGCAATACACCTAATAAGGACACCATAGTGAATGTGGGCAGGCACAGGCTGTGTTACCACCACTCTCTGTTAAAAAAATGTATACTCTGTGGTATATATTCTTTCTTAACCCCTTAAGCACCAGGCCTGACTAGGCCTTAAAGGGGTTGTCTCACTACAAGGATGACTTCTTATGTTAAAGATCTTGCAAAAACGAGTCACTTTGCAATATATGCCCATTAACAGTGTCCTACCTATTCCTAGATATCCCCTCTTGTATGGGCTGAATCTGCTTCGCAGGTAGCTATAGCTACAGACCTGTTTGATCTCTCCTGAGGCTGCCAGCGCTGGTTGCTATAGCTACAGACCTGGATTCTACTGCAGCCTAGTAGAAGTCAGTAAACACAACCCTGATTTCAAAGTGAAACCAAGAAAACAGGACTGTGGTAACATGAATCAATGTAGTGAGACAACCCCTGTTACATTTTTCAGTTTTTGCCTCCCTGTGTTTCAACAGTCATAACTTATTGTTATTTTTTTCTGTGACGTAGTTGTGAGAACTTGTTTTATGTGGGAAAGTTGTATTTTTGGGGGGGCATAGTTTGAGTTTTACTATAAATTAATGTGTACTCTTTTTAATTTTTTTTTTGCAGCATGAATATAAAACGTGTTTTTCTGCATACGCTTTTTACATTTTTTTTTCATACTATTCACATTTCACACTTAATAACGAGTTACATTAATTCTACAGGTTATTGTGGTCGTGTAGATACAGCACCTTGTATGTGAAAGTTTTTTTCTATGTGTAACGTATGCATAAACATTTTTTCCTTAGATATTTATTTTTATTTTATTATTTTACTTATTTTTGTCAACACTTCTTTAAGTTTTTATTTATTTATTTTAATCCCATTAACGGATAGTATTTTTTAACACATGGTAATGTATTAGAATACTTCTGTATGTTAATACACTAGACTATGGGCCACATGTATGAAAACTGTTTAGGTCTAAAACTCACTCTTTTGCCTATAACCTATGAGGAAAAAAGTGAGTTTTAGACCAAAACAGGTTCATACATGTGGCCCTATGTGTCTTTATGACACAGGCTGCTGTCAGGGCGACACACAGTGTGCCCTGACAGCAGCCTTATTATACAGACATCCCTGTGGCTATTCTAGATCCCTGGGGCTGACTGTATAGACTTTCTCCAGGCTACATCAGGTACTGGGAATCCTGGTGACCCAATGAAGCAGGGAATTCCCTTTGATCACACTGCGGTCACAGATCGTGGCAATCAAAGTGTTAAACAGCGGGCAGAGACTTTCTCGAATCCTTGCTATTCACAGAGACTGCTCTAGGAACATGGTTGTAACTACAGCTCCTTTCCTAGCGCAATTGCAGTGCTGGGAGCCGCAAACCCCGTAGGTAGTGACATCTTTTAACGTAGCTGCAGAGAGAGAACAAGATCCACCTGCCGTCAAAAGACAGTGGGCGGCTGTTAAAGGGTTGTCCATCCCCTCCATGAAAAATATACTACTGGTGGCCCAATGAAAAAAAAAATACTACACTCACCTTCCTTCAGTTACAGATTCATTCAGTTACATCTCTTCGGTCTTCTGTTTTTACTCTTCTATTTCAAAATGGGCACATCATCACTGCAGCTGCCGACTCCGACTACAGTGGTCACATGCCTATACTTACATCACTGTTCAGAGCTGTTCACTCCCAAATGGTGACATAAATGAGTGGCAGGCACCGCTGCAACCAATCGGGGGCAGCAGTGGTGATGTGCCCATTCTGAAATAGAAGAATGAAAACCGGAGAGATGCAGTGCTGGAACCGGGGACTGGAGAAATGTAAATGGAGGATTTTTTTTTTATTGAGGCCTAAGGAGCATATTACTATTATTATTATTTTTTTAAACTGGACAATTCCTTTAACCAGACATTGTTTTTTTTACAACAGCCTAATGTGGCTCTGTGGGATGCGGTACATTTTGTCATTATCACCTTTATCCTGTTCCTGTTATTAAGAAGTGTGTTACACCACACTAAGGGTAGTAATACACATCGCATTCAAAGCATGGTTAGGATGCAGTTGAAAAATGCATCCAGGGCGCTCCACCCCTGTTTTTATTTGCATAATTAAAAGCCATATAAACTTTCTTGTCAACACCATCAAAGCCATGTGGCCATTAAAGGGGTTGTCTCATCTCAAAGTTTCATAGGATGCATGAATAAAATAATGCTGCTTTTCTCTGTCACTTCCTGGTCAAGCTGTCTGTAATTAGCATATGAGCTCTGTGTATTCAGACTTCTTTGTTTATTATGTTTATTAGTCTAGTTTAGATAAATTACCTTCTCTGAGGTCTGGAGAAGCTTCTGAGCTATTGTAAACAGTAGTAATTACTGTCTTTTGATTGAAAGATCAGATAGCACACAAGCTCTTGCTGTTGACCCTGACCTGTGTGATGACCTCACTCCCTGCTATCAGAACAAACAGCAGAGGAGAAGGAGTACACAGGTTGGTCACTTGGGAAACCTGAGAATCCTCAAAAGGTGATAAAATCATTTGTAGCTCCTTAACAAAAAAAAAAAGATGAACAAAGCAATATATTTGGAGACCGTCTTCATTTAGTGTTCCCTACATTTTGAAAGCTATTCTTTGTAGTGGAACAACCCCTTTAAGAATGTTATCCATTACTACTTTGCTCAGTGGTTATTATGCATTGTTGACTAGCAAATTCCTGCAGCCAATAATCAAGAAAAAAAAAAAAATAGGTGCAGTGTGCTCATTCGCGTCGTGACCACTCCTTGACCGCACTATAAATTTCTATTCTAATCGATTGACTACAAGAGGCAGCATTAAAGTATGAATGTGTAAATGGATCTTCTTGCCTTTTGTTTCTCATTTTCCACCCGCAGCAAACTTTCTTCCCTCTCTTCTTGCATGCGAAGAAGCTCCACACTCAGATTCTGCTTGATGCTCTCACACTCAGATTCAAGCTCTTCTTTCTCCTTTTCCATACGTTGGACTGCTTCCTGCTTCTCTTCCATCATGGCCAGCAGCAGTGACTCCTAAAAGCAAAAGGTGGCAGGTGACACAATACGCCACATAGTATAGGAAATTTTGGGACTATTGGAGTATTCAAAGGAACATTTAGGGGGACATGTCCAAAAATTGGCGTTGCCGTGGCAACCAGTGTAAAGTGCGCCTGAAAGTATGATCCGCTCAAATATCTGACGTCTGGTATACCTTGCATAGAAAACTCAATGCATCTAAAAAGGTGCATAGCGCCCAAAAAAAGTGCATTGTGCAATTGTGGCACATAGCGTATCAATGGTAGTGTATGTAATGTGCCTATCAAGGCGCACTGGGTAACGGAGGCGCATAACGTATCATTACTAGTGTCTGTATTGCATCTCAATAGGCGCATTGCGTTGTGGATGCGCACAACGTATCATTGCTACTAAATGTAATGAACCTTTTTTAGGCGCATTACAATGTGTCGTACCCCATTGTATAATGCGTCTAGTTTTGGTATATTACAGTTCATTTACATTGAGAATATGGTGACAAGAGTATTTTTGGCACAAAATGGGACATTTCGCCTTTAGTCTGATGGTTAGAGAGTCAATTGGAGCTTATTTATCTGCTTCAATTTAACCACAGTGGTCTGCACTGTACTTGCAACCTATTAAGGTACAAACCTTTTCCCGCTTGAGCCGTTCTACAGTGTCTTGGTGCTGCTGGGCTTGGTTACTGAGAGAAATCTGGGCTGTTTGCTCTGTTTGTGCTAATTGCAATTCCACCTTGACCTTCTGCTGTCGCAGCTCAGCCATGGCTTCTTCGGCTTCCAGGGCCTGATGTTGAGCTTCCGCTACCATGAAAGATCAAATATTAATTATTACAAAACATTAACGAAAAAATATCTCCAACGATGCAAGTGGGGTCTTTAGCTGGGTGATAGCTATAGACAATTAGGTAATAAATCCTTTGTGAGCTCCTCAAAATTAGAGAATTAGATCAAAAGAAGCATATCATAGGATCATTACTATTTTCCTTTAAAAAAAAAAAAATCTGATAAAACATAAGCATTTAAAAGGGTATTCTTGTGTCATTGATTAGCTTTAAACATTTAAAATAAATTGCTGTTCTGATTTTGCTTCTCTTCATAGTTAGGAGTAAATATTATCTCCTCCTTTTGCAGAAAAGTTTCCCTAGTTACCGGCCACCTCTCTCTGCTCTCACAGTCTGCAGCAGTGGCCAGGATGATGATGTCAGCTGTGATGTCACTGCTGTGTTTGTTATAACAAAAACAAGAGCTTTTTTACATTACTTGCTGACAAGCTTTAACCCATTTGCGGTTCAGTTTACAAACCTTTAGCAGTCATTTTTCTGTAATAGGCTCAGCTAGGAATAACAGATCTGTAATGCCAATTACTACTGTAGACCCGCCCACAGTCTAACCAGGAAGTAAGAGTCTAAAGCTCTCCGTGGCATAGTGATATAACCCCTTTAAATTTCCACGTTATCTTTCCGCTATTATTACTCAACCTGTTCATTTGAATTTTTAAAAACCCCCAGAGAGGTGACATGTTGACAATTACATTTTATACACTTTATTAAAGAATATGGATGACATAGAGGGAGGTCCCCATTCTATTAGACATTGCTTGCCCAGGTGGACTTGGCACTTGCAGATATTACATGGCTGGATATTCACTAAGGGCGACATGTATGATCGGGCTTTTCGCCTGTTTTTAGGCGTATTCTGCGCCTCCCCAGCCTGAATCCGCTGTCGGACGCAGGGATGCAGTGTTAGGCGCAGCGTTCGCCACTTTCAGCTGCGCCCCACATGAAGGGGCGGGCAATGGGCGCGGTGTGGGCGCGGTGTAGGCGTTCCGGGGCAGGACGCGGCGCGCTCGAAAGCTCCGAGACATGTACGATCGCGAGTCGGCAAAGTGCGGCGCATTGCAGAGCTCGGCAGCTCCGACAGGCAGACCTAGTTTATTTTGGTCTAAATGCTCGGGCGGAAGCGAAGTGAAGCGAGAACGGAACATGCGAGGAAACCTAGAAGATCGTATCAGAAATCTCGGCGCTCAGCTCCGTGCAGCATGGAGTATGATTCCAAAAAAATCGCCTTTATAAAGGCGGAAAACATTCTCAGAAAAGAGCTCAAACCTCAAAACTAAAAAAACATAAAAAAAAATCACTTTCCAAAAATCTAGAACGGCGCAATATCAAGAATCAGGATATTGGAAATTGCCGGGAAATACAGTAATTCAAATTCTGAAAGCTATTCTCCTTGGTCGGCAGAAACCGGCCAATCAGAACAGGAGCGGCAGTGAACCATTAAAACCTCTGGAGAACTATTGAACAGTCAGAATCAAAGGCGGGACAGTTCAAAATACAGTAAAAATGCAGAAAAGAGCTGATTGGTTGAGCTAGCGGGGGCTTGGCTATCCCAGCCAATCAGAGCGCCAGCTATTTCTCCCATTGTAGTCTATGGAGAGATCGGCGCCATGAAATCTTGGCTCTCAGCGCCGTGCGGCATGGAGTATGAATAAAAAAATAATTTTTATTACTTGTAAAATATTCTCTGAAAAAGAGCTCAAACCTTCTATAAACATAAATCAATTAAATCCCGAACAACGCGTTTGTCGCCGGCGCTACATCAGGAATTGCGATATAGAGAATTTGCCGGGAAATACAGTAATTCAAATTCTGTAAGCGCTTCTCATTGGTCGGCAGAAGCCAGCCAATCAGAATAAGAGCAACAAAGACCCATTATATCCTATGGAGAAGTTTTGACCAATCAAAATCAAAGGCCGGACAGTTCAAAAGACAGTAAAAATACAGAAAAGAGCTGATTGGTTGAGCTAGTGGGGGTTTGGCTATCCCGGCCAATCAAAGCGTGAGCTACTTCTCCCATTATAGTCTATGGAGAGATCGCGCAATGCAATCTCGGCGCTCAGCGCCGTGCGGCATAGAGTATGAATAAAAAACTCATTTTTATTAAGTGTCAAACATTATCAGATAAAGCGCTGAAACCTTCTATAAAAATAAATCAGTTAAATCCCTAACAAGGCATTTGTCGCCGAGACCGGCGCTACATAAGGAATTGCAATATAGAGAATTGCCGGGAAATACAGTAATTCAAATTATTTAAGCTCTTCTGATTGGTCGGCATAAACCAGCCAATCAGAATAGGAGAGACAGTGGCCCATTATATCCCATGGAGGAGTATTGACCAATCAGAATAGGAGCGACAGTGGCCCAGTATAACCTATGGATGAGTATTGACCAATCAGAATAGGAGCGACAGTGGCCCATTATATCCTATCGAGGAGTATTGACCAATCAGAATAGGAGCGACAGGGACCCATTCTAACCTATGGAGAAATATTGACCAATCATATTCAAAGGCGGGACAGTTCAAAAGACAGTAAAAATGCAGAAAACTGCTGATTGGTTGAGCTAGCGGGGGCTCGTCAAGCTTAGCCAATCAGAGCGCGAGCTACTTTCTCATAGAGTTCTGTGGGGAAAAGAAATTCCGAGCGAGCTCTGTGATTGGCTAACTTAAAAGAGGCGCGTTTATTTGGACCAATGGGAGAGCGAGCGACGCTCTTATGGGTTTTCTAATGCAATCGGGAATACAACTGTACATGGCCGAAATCAAATGATAACACTACAGAAGTTGTCCCGATGTGTATATAAAATGAATAATAATATGGGGGTAACGAAAAAAAAATATTAATTCAATAAAATCATGTTTATTTCTTTATTTTTGTTACACCCATACTATTGATCAGTGGCTAACGAAAATAAAGAAATAAACATGATTTTATTGAATATTTGTTTTTCATTCCCCCAATATTATGGATCATTTTATATACAGATCGGTACAACTTCTGTATTTTACTGTATTTTGAACTGTCCCGCTTTTGATTCTGATTGGTCAATAGTTCTCCATAGGTTTTAATGGTTCACTGTCGCTCCTATTCTGATATATGAGAATAGCTTTCAGAATTTGAATTACTGTAATTCCCGGCAATTTCCAATATCCTAATTCTTGATATTGCGCCGTTCTAGATTTTTGGAAAGTGATTTTTTAATGTATTTTTTATTTTTGAGGTTTGAGCTCTTTTCTGAGAATGTTTTCCGCCTTTATAAAGGCGATTTTTTGATTCATACTCCGCACGGACATCTTTAATGATTTCTCGCTGTTTTCCAGCCTGTCTCGAATCGGAACACATCTTCGGCGCAGTCCCTTCTGCGCCTAAGTCCCGCACTGCGCCCCACACACTGGCGAGGCGCGGCGGACTTTACACCGCATATATGAGCGCACCTACTCGGACGGCGAATCTTAGGCGCAGCCCCGCACTGCGCCCATGTCCCCGCACTGCGCCTCAAACACTGGCGAGGCTCAGCGGACTTTACATAGTATGTATGAGCTCACCTCCGGCGCCGACATAAATCAGGCGCAAATTTCGCCGGAAAACTGGCGGAAAGGTGCGCCCCCGACGTGGCGAGATTCATACATGTCACCCTAAATGTCTGGCATGCAATACAGTACTACATTAAACTACTAGGACGACATGTATGAATTCTGGTGCTGATACACCAGTTCTAAATAGCTTTAAGGTAGTATAGACTGCGCCAGAATGTATGAACCTGTTCTTCTGCAGTTCATACATGCAGGCACAGTCTAGTGCCAATACGACAGCTGAGGCTCAGGCAGATCACCTTTAACCTGGTCTGGCTGTTCTAACTGTTCTGCGCCAAAGTTTTGGCATCAAACAATCATAAATGTGTCTACTTCTACTAATATGGTGCGACGCCCCCAGAACGTCCCAAAACTTTGGCACGGTAAAAAGTGTCTGGCACGGTACCAAGGCACTTACTGGAGTACGCCTGGTCATCCATCTATAGAACTGGTCTACTACAGCTTTTTGAGGCCAGAATTCTGGCGCAGCCCCATTCATACATGTCGCCCCTAGTCTCTGCTTCAGGGGAAATGTATGACCAGACGCAGCACACTAAGAACTGACAAGTTTGTTGGTAAAAAAAACAAAAAAACTGGAAACAAACCGATGCTAAAGTGACTTAGGAGGACATGTAGGAAAACTGTCTAGGTCTAAGAGCTCCCATTTCATTTTTGCAAAGCACTATATGAAATGTAAGAGGAGCTCTGATTGGTCAGTACGGGCAACAAAGGAAGTCTTAGACATAGACAGTTTCCATACATGAGGCCCTTAGTCTGTATTGGTCTTTAGATCCATTGTGATCAGACTTAGAAACCATCACATGCTGTTTTTTTTAGAAGGTGACCAAAAGGGATGCAAACAAATTAATCCCTGATAGTTTTTTAAATCTGTTTTGATCAGTTGTGAACTTCGCTTTTTACATCTCTTCCTTATCGATAATCCTTAATTTTACAAGCAGAAACTGCACCAAAACTCACACCGAATGAAAAGTTAATATGACTTATCACTTATTTATGGGAGGAAATACCAGTACTACGCTACTAGAGGTTGCTACATATACTTAGTGGCTTTTATCAGTTATTTTTATTCTGATCATAAATGATGCATTAAAATAACTGTCCAAAACTGAATTGGTAACTGCTAAGACTATGTCAGACCAAACAGCAAGATACATTAGATTATATTTTTACTATTTTAGACTTTACTTATCAGCATCATGTCATCATGTTACACTGAGTACTGAGAAGATTATCTGTGTTTAACATAATTCATATTAATGTTGTGTCTAGAATATAAAAAAAACTTTAATTTTGCACACAGTTAACTTTTGCTGGCTGAATTTTCTGAGAATCTATTACCCCATTGTATAATTTACTACCTCCTATGCTTAACCTTAAATGGGCCCAGAAGAATATTAGGTAAAATTGTGCCAGGCTGTCAACCCGGCATGACCCTTCCTGGACACCATTCCTAAATTCCGCATACAAAAAAGACGTGAGTAAAACTGTGTTGTAGCCAGACAATAGGTGAGTTTGGCCCGTTAAAAGCCTTTTATCTTGATATATGAACTCAGCAGATTATTCACTGACAAACTGTGGCTCCTACAAGTCTCTATTATGGAAGTGATCCTTGGTAATTTTAAGGTCCAGATGTATTTACAGTTCAGAAAACCTTTTTCATATACCCTTTTATAAAACTGTAAGTTAATAGCGAGGGGTTCTCTGCATCAGATCCTCATCCTTTAAGCAGGGGGAATAGTGATTACAAAGAGCATGTCTCGCTCTGGAGGACCTGTATTACATAAAAAGACCATTGATCTGAATGAGCATTGTGTAATGCATAACTTGCCCAGTGGTGGTGCTGTAGGAAAATTTTACACTTAATGCCAGGTTTCCCCACTAATTGCAGCTACCTGCTAGGGGATCTAGAAGAAGGAAACTTAGGGGGACATCTATGAACTCGTCTGCTTCTTTTTTTTGCCGTATCTTGCGCCAAAAAACTGTTGTAACACTGTTCTATAGATGTATGAACAGTTGTACGTCCAAATTTGGCACAGTCTGCACTAGACACAACACTTTTGAAGGCTCCAAAGTTTGATGTGAAACTGCCATACAAAGTGTGGTGCATAACACTCTATGCACCAAAATATTTTGGCGCAAAACACTTTCATACATACTGTCATATTCTACACTCTTCTATGTTTATTTAGAACTGGTGGGTAGGCGCCATTACATAGATTTCGCCCTTAGTTATCAACCTATTGTCAAAGGACCATTCTAACTGGTAAGGGCATGTCCCCACGGCACCGGTTTGCGGGCGGTTTTTCAGACGGTGTGTGGTTTTGCAAACCATCTGCAAACTTTTACATGGGCCGCTATGGAAAACCCGTGCAGCAGTCCCCACTGCCTGGGTTTTCAGCACGAAAAACATTCTACATGTACCTTCTTCCGTTCGGTTTTCGGACGGAATATGAACAAGTAAATGTGAAGGGGGAGGGCTTTTCTCTGCTCATCACGGAGAAAAGACATCCGCCTGCGGCCATGTGCACGGCACAACCGGATAAACCGACCGGTATTTGTCCTGTGCCGTGTAAATGGGCCCTTAGGATTCTTGAAAGCGGAGAACCCCTGCGATTGTTTGAAATTGTTTGAAAATACAGAGTCCAAGCCATGCTCACGGCCCTGTAACTTTCATTACAAGGAACATTCAGTCAAGCTATTGCTTTATACCTTGAAGGTTTTGTTTAGCAAGCATTAGTGCGTGCATCTCTCCTTCCAATTGTTCACGGCGATCTTCCAGTTGTCCTGCCCGTCGCTGTGCATCATACAAAGTGGTCTCCAAAGATTCCTTCTGTGTCCTAGGAGACCAGGACAGGAGAATATAAGGGACAAAGAAAAGAAGTAAAAAGAATCTGCACATACTACAGAGCAGCAGAAAAAGTAGGCTTACCGCAGCTGAGCAAGTTCTTCCTCTTGTTCCTGGCCTTCAGCTTCCATGGCTTCTACCTTAACACCAAGCTCTACATTTTGGTTAGTCAGTTCTTCAATGCGCTGTCCTACATGCTGCAAAGCTGATGCTTGGATGTCCAGTTCCCTTCGGTTTTCTTGCAACTGATCTTGAAGTGTCTGTATTAGTGTTTTAGCCTGAGAGATAAAAAATTTTTTTTTTGCTAACACATAAGCACCAAGGGCGACATGTCCCAACACGCCAACGCCAGTTTTTTGGTCTATTATGCGCCCAAACCTCTTTTGACGCCATATTCTTGATGTAAATGATCTGTTGCAAAAATGATGCGCCGTGCGCCTCCGTTGCGCAATGCACCTCGATAGGCGCATTACATACACTGTTAATGATATGCTATGTGCCGCGATTTGTGCAATGCGCCTTTTTAGGTGCATTAAGTTTTCTATGCAAGGTTTACCTGACGCCAGATTTTTTAGATCGGAATTTCTGGCGCATTTTACACTTATTTAATACACCTAAAACTGGCATGGAAATGCCACTTTTCTGACATGTCGCCCCAAGTCCAGAAATGACACTTTTCTCCTAGTTATCATAGTGCTAGTATCTGATTTCCATGTAATGAAAGAAATACTACATAAATACTAGACCAAGCTCTTTGCTGCAAACTGATAATACATCCACTGTGTATTCTGAAGTTCTTTAACTATTGCAAATCTTAAGGGATTGTCCAGCTTTTTTATTAAACTAAAATTGAGATAGGGCTGCAGTAATAAAATAAGAAAAACCCTACTTATCTCCCTACTCAGCTCCATTCCACTGATGACGCTGCCAAATCAGATGATATACACGGTGTGTCAAAAAGATGGACCCAATTACAAAGCAGTGTATTTTTCACGATGGTAACATCTTATAATTATACAAAAAGTGGCAAGATACATCTATAAACGTAGACAAAATTGTTGGTACTCTTCCATTAATGAAAAAAATAATGCATAATGGTCACATTCTTATCTTTATTACAAGTAATTACTGTCCTTTGTTAGAGATAACACACTCTGTTCTCAAGATGCTGGAAGTCCTGTGTGCCGACCTGTGGTGATGCCACTTGCTACTATCAGATAAGACAAAGAGCAGAGAGAGAGGGGAAGAGTAGTTCGGAAACCTATAGAGAAACCTGTGTGCACTCAGAGAAGAGAAAATCTCTTGTATCTCCTTAACAAAGCAAAATATAGAAGGCAATATATTTGGAAAAAGCTGAAAGTTAATCTTTGAAGTGAGACAACCACTTTAACGGAAAGGTACCAAGAATTTTGTCCACGAGTGTAATGTAGCGGTAATCATTTGACACTCTATAACGCCATTTCAAGAGGCAAGACTTTATTGTTTTTGCAGAGATACAGCAATTTCAAATTGGATCCATTATTTTTGAAACATCCTATAGAATTTGTCAAACTCCCCAAAAATTTAGCAACACTATGAGTTTCCACTATGAAAGATTTGGAGAACAGATATAGAACTTTCAGAATGATGGTTACATTGACATCGGTGTCTGTGGCACTGTTCAGAAATTAACTTTTTAAAACTATAGACAAAATAATAGATGAGTCATATCTCATCAAAATTTAAACAAAATTACTTTTATTTTATTATATCAAAAGACAATTAAAAACACACATACAAAAAAAATAGGAACCAATATACAAATAGAAAACACGATGGAGAAGTGGGTGATAGAAAAATACCCATGTATATATAAATCTCATTAATCTGATAAGTAGAATAAATGTATCCAAAAAATATATAAATACTGTATTGTATATACAACAAGTGTCTGATACGTATAACCTACAAAATAACAGAGGAGATCCCTAAAGGTATCACAAGGAACTAGTTCCACATAAACTGAGAGTCCCATACATGAGTATAAGATAGTAAAGACACCCCAGAGTAAGAAAAAATGTGGGCCAAAACTCCTATTGATGTAAACATTAGTGTTGAGTGAATATTATCGACAAAGTTGAAATCGGCACAGTTTTTATGTTGATCGAAATTTTTAGATCATGCAATAATTAGGTTAATAAATCTGTGCATCATCTATTAATTTGCGAATTTTCATGCGCTTTATTTCATTTTGGCGGCCAGCTAACTCAGCTTACAGTATATGAGCAGGGGAGATGTGTGTGCGCCGGGAAATTGTCATGATGGGTTGTGTATGGTTGAGATATGGCGGAAAATCACATGACCTCGTTTTACATAGAAAAGCCCTTCTGTTCATGATCAGTGTCTCTCAGAGGTCTCATAGCAGTAGGACGTGCGATCATGATGTGTCCTCAAACAGCTCAGCGAAATTATTATATTTTCTTCACAGAGAAAGCTTACTGTTAGCTGTGATCCTTAAAATTAGTTAGATCAGAGATTGGAAGATTTTAATGTAGTCTAGGTAGAGAATTTTAAAGCAGCATCTACTGCTGTTAATAGTCACGAGGGGGAGCGGGGGGGGGGCCCCCGACTGGGACGAACACTGGACAAGCTCTATAAAGAATACTGGATAAAGTTCACAAACTTAGTGTAGACAATTGCACTGCAATAGCTTTTCTGTTATCAGTTTTCTATTGTCATTATTTCCTGGATATTGGGCAGCCTGAACTTATATTAGGATTCCACAATCTCTTTCTTGTAACTGCAGGTCTACTTTGTTAGTGCAAACTCAACTTTTATATCGGATATACATTTCAGATAGGTGTTCTTTTTCAATTTTGCACATGCCAGCTTTGGTTGATATAGCCACCTTGCTGTTAAATTGAATTCAAGCAATTTTGTAGTCAGCACAGGTTTGATAGGTGCCAAAAATAACTGTTTATTATTCGATACATTACAGATATGTGTTTTTTCACTTTTGCGCACCTACAGCTTTGTTCATTTGAGGCACCTTGCTCTTATATCTGAAGACAACAAGAATTTTGTAGTCATACAACAGCGTTGAGAATTGAAACAGTGCCAAAAAATTCCTTTTATTTTTCCGTATACATTACAGATACGTGTTTTTTCACTTTGGAGCACTACAGCTTTGTTCATTCGAGGACCTTGCACTTAAATGTGAATACAGCCAATTTTTAGTCTACCAAGGTGATATTGAAAGGTGCAAATAATACCTTTATTATCCGAATAATATTTCAGATAGAGTTTTTTCACTTTGGACGCAGGCCAGCTTTGTGATCTACTTTGCAGTTAAATATGAATACAGCAATTTTGTTAGTCCACCACAGTGAAATGATAGTGCCAAAAAATACTTTTATTATCCGAATACATTACAGATACGTGTTTTTTCACTTTGGCGCATACAGCTTTGTTCATTGAGGCACCTTGCACTTAAATGATGAATACAGCAATTTTGTAGTCCACCATAGGTGAATTGTAAAGGTGCAAAAAATACCTTTTTATTATCCGGAAATACATTTCAGATACGTTTTTTTTCAACTTTGGCCGCAGGCCGCTTTGTTGATAGATCTACTTGTGCAGTTAGATTGAATCCAGCAATTTTGGTTTGTTTGAGGATTTGAGAATAGCTGTAGATTTGCCATTTTTTTAAGGACTTTCAATTCTTCCCATACCTTATCAAATTTTTATATTTCTGAACATGGAGCGAAATTCAGGTGGTAGCGAGCGAAAGCTGGGGGGTAGGGGACATGCGAGGTAGAGGTACGAGAGAGGTGTCCTTCCAGTGCTGGCGACAAAGCATGCAGCGGATGTTCAGGTTTTGCGGTACACGTTCAGGGCCTGTCATCGCTGGGTCAGTGCCCTGTAATCTCAGTAACGAAAATCGTGCTATCTGTCCTTCAGTGGTTTATGCAACTGCATACAGCAGTCTTACCTCCATCGTCCTCCCAGTCACGGGCCACAAAATGTGTCATCAGCATCATCAGCATCCGTCCAACATGAAGCAGGCCAAATGTCAACTCGTGTACCCCCCACTGTGGATAATCCATTTTCTGAAGACCTCTTTGATGACAAAATGCGGTTGGGGTCAGAAGGCATGTTAAAAGATCAAGGGGCCCAAAATGAGGATGATTTCTCTGCTCTGACGCCCAGTTACTGATCCCATCAGAGGAGGAGAAGGAAGCGGGTCAATCGGCAAAAATCCGTGGGTCGGCAATGCCTTGTAGTCCCTCTTGCTTGTAGCCCGCAGCTCCTGGATGCAGAATGTCAGGACGACGAAGTCAACTGTGTTCAAGATGATGATGATGATGACATTGCGGATCCAACGTGGTCTTTACAGCAGAATTTGCTTGCGAGTGCTTAATCAGTGGACGAGGAGGAAGACGATGGGGTAGTGTCAGTACGAGTCCCGCCTCAAAAAGGGAGAGGGCGGGCGCAGAAGTCCGCTGATATGATTCCGCCAGCCACGGTCAGGAGCAAACCCCGCTCCTCGCTTATCGCCGTCAAAAAGGTCCAGGACCTCTCAAGCCTGGGCCTTCTTTGAGCAAGCCTCTGATTCACCCAGCGATGTCATATGCCGCCTTTGCCGTAAACGCATAAGTAGAGGCAAGAACCTTAGGTGGTTAACCACCACCAACATGTCTAGTCACATGCAGCGAATGCATGAGTTGAAATGGAGGCAACATTGGCAAAAAGGCCAGACCGACGCCGGGCCTCCAACCACGGTCACACCCTCTGTCTCCGCCTCTGCCACCACCAAGCGTTCCTCAGCTGCCCATGTCTCTCAGAGTCATGATAGGGATCAGCCTCCGCTTCAGCCTCCACCGTCGCCCGAGTCCCACCAGCACCACAGAGACCCATCCTATCCCTTCTCCTCCCGCCAGTTTGATGACCTGCACGCCGTACAGCGGCCAGTCTAGCAGCCAGCCTTCTGTCTTCCAGGTTTGGGAGCAGAAGAAACACTTTAAACCCAAACCATCCCAAAGCCAAAAGCCTGAATGTCGGCATTGCCAGGCTTTTGGCCTTGGAAATGTTGCCTTTCCGTCTGGTGGACACAGATGGGTTCCGCCACTTCATGGCCCTTGCCTGCCCCCAATATCAGATGCCGAGCAGGCATTTCTTTGCCAGAAAAAGCCTCCCTGCCCTGGCCAGCCCGTGTCATCTAAAATTTCAAGCGCGTTGTCTGCATCTGTGGCCGGAAAAGTCCATCTGACCACCGACACATGGATAGTAAGCACGGCCAAGGCCGCTATATCTCTGTGACAGCTCACTGGGTGAGCTGGGTGGATGTCTCTGGGGGTGACGGTGGCTCTCAGGCTCGGCGCACGCTCTTCAAAACCGCAGGGATGGTGCTGGGTTCTTTCCCCCAAGGTCCTCTGGTGGCAACAGGTGCCCAGAGAAACCAGGCCTTGTTGAAATTAATGTGTCTTGGAGACCGTCCACACACAGGTCAGGAACTGTGGACGGCTCTCCACAACGAGACCGAGCGCTGGCTGGGTGACAAGAACCTTGTGCCAGGCAAGGTGGTGTGCGATAACGGGCGAAATCTGCTGGCCGCCCTTAAGATCGGTAGGCTGGAGCACATCCCTTGCCTGGCACATGTCATGAACCTTGTCGTCCAGAATTTCTAAAGAGCTACCCGGGTCTGGACTGCCTGCTGAGGAAGGCTCGAAGTCTAAGTTCGCACTTCCGCCGTTCGCACCCTGCTCCGTCCCGCCTGGCTGCGTTTGCAGCGTCAGCTCGGCCTCCCCGTCAACCGTTTTCATTGTTGACGTGGCAACACGCTGGAATTCCACCCTCCACATTCTCAGCGATGTAGGCAGAGCGCAATGCCATTACGCAGTACGAAAAGTGACACACTGGCTGACACGCAGCGGTGCAGACCTCGGGGTTTTGAGCCACCGGAGAGTGGAGGCCGGTGAAAAGAGCTCTGCACCCATCCTTGCCAGTGTTGAAGAAGCCACCAAATTGGTCGTGCGACAATGCCCTTGTCAGCATTGAGGATTGTGGGTGATCTTAGTTCTGGAACGATGTTGGACATCTGAAACACAGGTCCGCAACGACGGAGGAGGAGACGGACACTGAGCGGACACGGAGCCTTTCTCTCAGTTCAAATCCACAAGTCAACCCCGACAGATAGACAATTTCATTGGTCTTTCATTAGCAGTGGTTCGGGGGCCAGGGCTAGTGCAAATAGCTGGCGCATCGCTCTCAGGGTGCATCATCTCGGGCAAGTCAGGGCTGTGTTGGAAGCTTTGCCGGAGGAGCGGAGGAGGAGGAGGAGGAGGTATTCCTTAGACACCGACGTTACGACGTCCCTGCCTTGGAAAGAGGTTGGCGCGAATTTTTGGGCGGAGGAGAAGATGAGGAAGATCAGTTGCTATGTGCCCTCAACCCAGAGGCTTGGGGAATCAAGGTCTCCATCTCTTCCACATGAGTTGCTTGGAGGCTCATTTCCGTCAACTTGATCCTCGCGCATTAAGGCCATATAACATAAACACAGTTACTGGGTGGCCACCCTCCTGGATCCCCGGTAACACCCAAAACAAAACTCAGCACCTTCCCTCTCCACCACCAAATAGAGAGTTAATGCAGGAATGGAGTCTCCTTGCTGATCGCTCAACTGGAGACATCGGGGGCGTCCGCTTCACGTTCCCCAATTGTCATGTTGTGGTGGAACAACATCAGCGACGTTAGGGACAGCAGTTTAGAGTTGACAAGTAGCCGTAGCGGGCGTGCCCAGCAGCAGGCAGGCTGAGGTGGCAGAAGCCTAAGGGTGACCTCTGGCAATCTTTATTTACCACCTCACCAACGCATGCAATGCAGGGCACACATCCAACACCACGAGACCAGCTGAAGATCATGGTGCACGTCATATCTGCGGTCTCAATCACCGATGTTTTTGTATGTGTTCCGGAACCCAATAGACTTCGGGGTATCCTAAAAATGACGAATGGCCCGAGCTCGCTCGCCACGCTACATAGAGGAGTTGTCCCTGCCAGCAGCAGCGTCAATCTGAGGCGGACCTTCAGCACAGCTGGAGGAGTCATTTACAGACCACCGCAATCCGGCTTTCCTCAGATAATGTGGAATCTTTTGACTTTCATCAAGATGATCTCAGGCATGGATATCTGACCGGTAACATGTTAGTGGTTAGGGGACTCACCTGTTCTGGGATCCCTCTTGTCGCTATTGAGGAGGTGAGCTTAACTACCAATTCTTTGATCAAAAACTGTAAACTAAGAGTCCCAGGTTTTTCATATTGTCCTTTGCAGTTTTGCATTTCCAATATTCTATATCCTCTATGTTTCACTTAGTTTGTAGTGTGCCATCCTGATATTTTTGTATTAGATGTTTGCTATTGCCTTTTTCAGTGTGCACCTTTGCGTACGTTTTTCAAAATATATTTTTACGATGGTGCACAGGCCTAATTACCTTTTGTGAGTCTATTTGAGAAATGGCAATCTCCATTGGCTTGCTGCACTCTGCCGCCTACTTTTAACCTGAGCGCAGGATACGTTCATTGCAACAGTCCTGTCACTCCTGAGATCGTTTGTAGTTGAACAGACTTCTAGGTGAGTATCATGTTAGTTGTTAGGGACTCATCTTTTCTGGTTCCCCTTGGACGTATTGGGAGGTGAGCTTTATACCATCTTTGATCAAAAACTGTAAAACTAAGAGTCCCAGGATTTTCATATTTCCTTAGCAGTAATGCATTTCCAATAGTCCTAATTATACTTTGATGTTTCACGTCGTTTTTAGTTGTGCCATGGATTTTTGTATTAGCTGGATTCTCTGATGATGTTGTGGCCCACAATTGCCGAGGTCACCGATTAGTTGCCGGTCTACTTCAACATTCCTCATCAAAAGCAAAATGGTCCTCTGAAAACTTTTTTTTTTAAATGATCATGTCTACTTGCAATTTATCTCTTTTCCCAACAGTTCTTTTTGCTGGTTTTGCTGTGAGGGAACTCAAAGAACTGCAAGTGTTTCATGGACAACACCGTATTCCATTTCTCACTTTATCTCACTTTTAGAGTGGCATTTCTCCTCCAATTTTTAAATAGTCGGGCTGGAGAAGTCATTTATATAATTTTTTGGGTCATGCTGCTTTGGAATTGAGCAATACTACAGGTTTCCCTATTATAAAAGAAAATTTGTTTATAAAGACATTTGTTCTTCACAATTGTCCAAAGTGGCTCAAGGGATCATGCTTTGATTTTTGGGGGGCATTTTGTCTTTGTGTGACATGCAGCCTATATAACAGTTCCTATTATAAAAAAAATTTTGATTCTAAAAGACATTAGTTCTTCACAATTGTCAAAAGTGGCTCAAGGGTGATGGTTTGAATTTTTGGAGGCATTTTGCTGTGACTCAGCTATATACAGGTCTATTATATAAAAAAATGTTTGTTCTAAAAAAAAAAACAGAATTTGTTCTTCACAATTGTAAGAGTGGGCTCAATGGTGATGGTGACTGTCAGAACAGGAATAGGTAGGGACAACTGTTAATGGACACATATGCAATGAATTGTATTTGCAAGATCTTTAAACATAGATATCATTCATGTAATGAGAAAAGACATTTAATACAATTAAAAAAAGAGGAAACATGACTTTCGGTGGGATCCATCCTATTTTTAAAATGTGTTTTTAGAATTATAACATATAAAAAACTTGCATGTACAAAATAGCTGGTAAAAAAAATTCCGCTGATTTGTACAAGGGAGGTACAGGAAAATTGACAGATGTAGGTTATTCAGAGGACATGGAGTATGGAAGCACGGACAGTGAACAAAGTACAGACGGACAATTTCCTCCAGCACGTTGAGTAAAATGTGAAAAAAGAATGCCCAGAAAAAGGGCACATGGGTGTAAAGGAGCGTTAACCACAGTCTTTTCCAAGTGAAGCTCAATTGGTACAGCCACTCATACGGAGGGCAGCGCTTACCCAGGACGGACAGTTTATGTTCCAGTGAAACTATAAATGGTGTTGAAGACTCCTTTTCCCGGCACTTTTTTAATCTTGGTTCTTGCATAGGTTTTGGGGCTTCATGGCTGAGGCCAGGACAGTTAGTCAATGTCCAGTTCACCTTAAATGGTGGTTTAAACGATCCTTTTCCCGGAACTTTTTAATTTCAGGGTAGACAGGTTTAATGGTTTCATTCTGCGGTCCAGGACAGGTATAGTTAATGTCCAGTTCAACTAAATTGGTGGTTGAAAGACTCCTTTTTCTTGCACTTTTTAATCATGTGGGTCAGAACAGGTTTAATGAGTCATACTGTGGTACTGAAACAGGTATAGCAATGTCCAGTGAAAAACTAATATGGTGGTGAAAGCCTTCCTTTTCCGGCACTTTTTAATTCTGGGGGTCATGCAGGTTTGGGGCTAGATGGGCCCAGGACAGGTATAGTCAATGTCCAGTGAACAAAATGGTGTTGGAAAGGACTCCTTTTTCTGGCACTTTTTAATCTGGGGTCATGCAGGTTTTGGGGGCTCATGCTGTTGGCCCAGGGACAGGTATTAGTCATTGTCCAGTGAAAACTAAAATCGTGGTTCAAAGACTCCTTTTTCCGGCACTTTTTAAATCTGGGGTATGCCGGTTTGGGGCTCATGCTGCTGTTCCAGGACAGGGATAGTCAATGTCCAGTTCAATGTAAATTGATGGTTCAATCATTACATGCGTCTGGCACTTTTTATTTTGGGGGGCTCCTGGGTCATGCAGGTGTAAGGCTCATGCGTGTGGTTGCATGACAGGATAGTGAATGGGTCTGTGATTTTCTTTTTCTGTGGCTTTATAACACTATGTGTGTTGCCTAAAGATGTGCTCAAATCCATTTGACTGTGGTGGATGTTAATTCAGCTTCCAGCACTGTTTGGGTGTATGAATGATGGTGTTGTTGCTCTCCCATAGACTTTAATCGGTCATCGTTCAGTAATCTATCATCGACAATTCTTATTTCTGGGCGGATGTGTTGGGTTGTCTCCCTGGACCATCGACCGTTGGTGTTGGGCAAACGTATTCGATCAACTTTATCTACTGATCTAAAATTAAACAACCTCTCTACATCACAAACTCCCATGCCCGCAGGCTCCATAGTTTTTTGCACGTTTTGCTCCTTGGTCTAGGGAACATGTTACTCCCATCGTGGTTCAGGCAAGCTCACACCCTCACAGTTTTTTGTGCGCTCTGTAAACATCATCGTTCTTTGACAAGCCTACTAACGATTCCTAAGGTGTATCACCCAAGTTGGTCTACTCATTCAGCTCGTCGGCACGTTGGGCAACTCTCAGGCAACTTTTCTGTATTAGATATATGGTTGGGATGGCAGGGGCAGTCCACTTTTTTATTAGTGATCTACAACTATTGGAGGGATTAAGGGAAGGACCATGTGTAAACCATTGATATGGGCTCGGGCGGGCATACCTTGTATTTATTCCCGAAGTATGGGGTAAGCGCTTGGCGAGAAGGCCCGCACAAACGTTGGCGAGGGGGCTGGAGCTTTTGATTTGGTTATGGGGAATGGATGGTGCCTGGGAGGGGTTAGTGAGGAGGTAGTGGGGGCCGCGAGGTGTTTGTTTTGTGGTGGTGGTGGAGGCTGGATGCGTGGTGGTGATTGTAGTGGTGGTCTGGGATTGGGGAGGGGAGGGGTGGGTGGGTGGGGCGGTTGATGACCAGGGGGGGGGGGGGTGGGGTGTGGGGATGTGGGGTGGGGGGCTGGGTACGGGGGCGGTTGTGGGTGGGCGTGGGGGGGGGGGGCGGGGGTGGGGAGGGGGGGGATGGATATTGGGGGGGTTGGTTTAGGAGGGATGGTGGGGTGGAAATAGACGTGGCGGGTTGGGGGTGTACATGAGGGGTGGGTGGGGGGGTTGTGCAAGGGATAGAATGGAGTTTTTGTGTGTATTTAATTTTTTTATATAGATTTATTGTAGAGATTATTTTGGATTACATTTTGGGTTATTTTTCTTTCTTTGTATTTTTTTTTTTTCTTTCTTTTTATTTTTTTACATTTTATTCGACATTTTTACAGGTTGGGATGCTGGCGGTTATATATTAATATCTATATATATATGTATACATATATTATTATATATATAGTTATATATATATATAGAGACTTATATTCTATATATATATATATTTATATAGTTATCTTGGGAGTTCACCATCTTGAAAAGAACCAGCAAAGTTAATTCTATTCCCACACGGTGGGCTCGTGCAGACTTTTATGTAATATATAGACATAGGGCCACAGTTTGAAAACTGTTAGTCTAAATAACTCAATTTTTTGCATAGGTTGGGCTATGGGGAAAAAAGTGGTTTTTAGACACTAACTGTTTTCATACATGTGGCCCTATGATAATATCCTCACTGCATTCATGCAAATAAAGTTTATAGAGGTTTTCTGGCAGTAAAAAATGAGTCTGAAATTGAGCCAGGCTAGGTAAAAAAAAGGGAAACTTACTTACTTTATCCCTGCTGCTGCTGCTTTGGATCTCCTAAGCAATCTGCTCTTCTTTTCTTCCAAATCACATCCTGACATGCAAAAGAGTCTTGGGTTCCATTGACTTACTATGAAGCACTAGGCCTTCCTGCATGCTGGAACGAGAACACAGAAGTGAAGGAGTGGATGCCAGCAATTCTATCTCTATTTTTTATTTTTTGCCAGACAACACTTTTAGTTTTATTTCAACAATTCATTCATGGTAGATTATTTATTTATTTATTTATTTTTATTTATTTATTTTTATTTATGTATTTAACCATTGAGATTTTTATTGAATTTTTACAACATGTACAGACGGACATTGGAAAGGTAAAGTACAAAACACAATTGGGGGAAATAGGACTAAATACATTCTAACATTACAAGGATAACCAAATAAAAACAAAACACATATGCCAGTGTCACAATTTCAACGTACAGTTACAGCTAAAGTTACCTACTAAAGTACATACAACCACACATGAGTATAGAGCAAAGTATAAAAGGAACACTGAAACAACCATTTGTGGACCGTGGAGACTCAGAAGCCCTGGTCCAGTAAGTATTGTTAGCCTTAAATAAAATATTTAGAATCTCTCCACAATGCACATTTTTTTCTAATATCTAAGCCTCTAATATGTGAGGGGGAAGGTAAAGCGATAATAGTTTCATCAGTTATAGTGGAAATGAACTCTTCCACACCTCTGATCTGGTCCGGGGGAGAGACAGAGAGGGAACTTCAGTGTAGTGCTATGGAGAGCCTTGTGGCAATTAGTACATGCTGTAAAATTGTTCTAATTGGGATAGGAAACTCACCCAGGGAAACATCTAGTATAGCCAGAGCAGGTGTCAAAGATATATGGCAATGAAATATGTCATCTAACAAATCATTAACACAGACACAAGCCTCTGATGGTCGGATAGAACCACCACCTGTGGGGATAACGGTTCGAGATCACCGCAACCTCTTCAGGCATAGTTTCAGAGTAAGGTTGGTGAAAAGGTGAGCTAACCTAGTAGGGTTTAGGTACCAATCGTAGATAGAGCTTTTCATCAGTCTAGATGGTTTAATGCATCGGAGAATGTTTAATCACTGACGTTGAGGCTTATAAACCTAAAGTATGCACGAGAAAGAAAAGATACTTATTTTCTCCCATTCAATAATGTACAGGGTTTTGTCTTCTGTCATAATAGCTGTGATGATATTTTTAGGTATAATTGAGAGGGGGGGCCCCTAAATGAACCCACTTCTTTCGATAGGAAACTTGAAGTAAAGATGAGGCTAAAGGAGACTGATTGACACCTCCAGGAATCAGAAGCATGACGAAACTGTAAGTCTTTGATAAGACAGAGACTTGGTAACCCGTATTCCACGGCTTATCAGAAAAAAGGATTTGAGAGAGTCTTTGCTTAAAAAGGTCACCCTATTTAAACCAATTCCCCTATCCGCCCACTTTGGTATGGGGAGAGAGGGGATATTAACTTGAATAACCGATAATGGGCAGTTATCTTTTTTTATATGTGCCTCGTGATTAGGAGTTATAAATTGATCCCAAACTTTAAGAGCATGAAGAAGGAAAGCAGTTTGGGTTTTAGGTAATAAATCCTAAGGTGGAAGAAAAAGGTATGTCCCATAGAGTGGGACGGACAGATCATCCCAAGTGCCACCTTTTTTTTTGGGGGATACCATGGTATAAACGGGTTTCCAAAAGGAGGCAAATTAATAAGGTAGAGAAGAACAGACTCCCCCCCTTCCGGTTGGGGATATAGATATTGTTTTTACACCTGTTTGGATTCCAAAAAATCAAAAAATTGGGATTGGAGTTTTTTTGATTGGAGATGTTGGAATTAAAAAGGGAAAGGTTTGAAATTATATAAAAAATTGGGCAGCGAACACTTGGCTATGTTAATTCTTCCCAACCAAAAAAGGAAGTTTATAAATCTACAATTTCCCCCAAAAAAGCGGGAAAGGTCATTAGGGTTAAAGGGGAGGTAGGGGACGCCCCCACAAGCCCGGGAAAAGGAGGCCCGACCTGATCCCGCCTTTGTCCCCCCTTTTTGGGGAACCCGATCCTTTAACAGGGGGCCCAACCCAGAGGCTGAAGGCTACACTGACAGCGTCCAAAAAAAGCAAAAAAAAAAGAACAAAAACCCAGTAGTGGGACAGTCCAAGTAATTTAACGGGGGGGGCAGGCGGAAAGGGAATCGGAGGCAAAGGGAGAAACCAAAAACAAGCAGAGATAATAGCACAGAAAAACAACAATATGACGGGGCTAACTAAAAAGGCACGCAGTATAGCAGGCATAGAAAAGAGGTTATATAGGAAATGGGTAGAAGTAGAGGAGCTAGGATAGGGGAAGGACCTGTCAATCAGGGAGTGATTCCCCCCTATGAGTGGGAGGATTTCGCTAAGGCGTGCCCAGAAATCAATCAAGGTATGAGGTACGGAAGTGTTACACAAAGGGGAAGGGCCGCATTATAATCCCCGCGGCTGTACGCGACCAGGGCCAAATGGCAGGACTGACAGTCCCCCCCTTTCTTTGGGGGGCCCCCCGGCCCCTCCTTGTTCCCCCTGGCTTGAAGGGGTTGGCTCTGAAATTTTGCACCAGTTGGGGGGATGCAAGTCCAAACGCCACCCTACCCGTTCTTCCGGCCCAAACCCTTCCAGTGCACCAGGTATTGGGGGCATTCGCCCGCGGAGTCGATAATCGCCATTTCATTTCTAATTCTCCTGTACCCCAAGGATGAGGAGGAGGGCGACGACCACAGGGGGAATGTTTTTTTTTGGAGAGATTTGTGGAATCCCGATGGAAGGATGAACTTGTAAGGGCGAGTTGAAAGTTCAGGTTAATAATTTCAGTGAAAATGAATGGACCGATAAACGGGGGGGAATTTAAGTAGGGCACCCGAAGCGGAGATTTTTAGTGAGAGCACACCTTGTGCCAAATTACATATTCAGCCATTTGGGCGTTTTTATTGCGTAATTTGATTTGCTGAGCTTGGGCTTTTTCTAGAGTCTCTGCCCCCGCCGCTGTGCACATCGAAAGGCGGTTTTGACACTGGGGAGTTTAGATTCGAACCTGTAGCGGGGAATATTGGGTAAACCCGAAATTTTCAGAAAAAAAGGGGGAAGTTTGGGTCGAGGAAATTTCTCATGTTTTGTTAAGGGGGGAACTCTCCCAGGGGCAAAAATTAATTCCACCCTCCTGGATTCCAAACTAGAAATCTGAGTTTGTTCTGCGACTGGTTAAGTCTCTCTTTTTCCCCTTAGCTCGGGATAAAAGGGGGTTTGAAAAGGACAGAGAGATGCCCAAATTAATCACAAAGCTTCCAAAACCCTTCCACAAACTTACCCCTCTGTCAGATACAATTTTGGAGGGAAAAAAAATGGAGTCTAAGAAATATGACGACAAATAAACACGAGGAGTTTGGCTGAAGGAAATTTTCTAAAAGCAATGAGATGACCTTTTTAGAGATCGGTCTACCACCACCCAAATCACCGTTACCCTTTGGGGGGGGAAAGATCTGAGAAATCCTTTGAGGTGAGACCGGGGCCTATTGGGAAAGGGGAGGGGGTGCAAAAATCCCTCGGGGGGGGCGTGGGGTCCCTTTGCCTGGCACGGTTCAACATAAAAATTCTTTCACACACGCTGCCAGAAGGGGAAACAATGGACGGGACAGAAGGTACCCGGGTGCCGCGATCCCAGGATGCCCAGAAAAAAATGAGGAGTAAACCCTCTCCAGAATTTTCAACGAATGCAGGGAAAAAAATTTTACGGGGGGTAGCCCGGGGGGGCCCGGGCCCTTGGTTTTTCGCAAAGCAAACTAATCTGTGAAAGGGTTAGCCGATCCCCGGGGAGAAAGGGATTTTCCCCCGGTTTCCTCTCGGGGAAAGGTCACTCATCCCAAAACCGAGACAAGGCGTCGGCCTTAACTTTCTTACCCTGGCGGTAGGTTACTAAAAAAGTTGAACCAGTAAAGAACAAGGCCCATCGCGCTTGGGGGTTCAATCGCTTAGCGTCAAGATAAAAAATTTTTTTATGATCTGAAAGAACATTTACTCTTGCTCCCCCCTAAAAGGTGTCCCACTCTTCAAAACCCCTTAAAATGGCAGAAATTTCCCTGTTACCAATATCTTTTTTAATCCCGGAGAGAATTTTCGGGAGAAGAAGGGATGGGTTGAGATTTTATAATTACCTGAGACAGGACGGCCCCTACCCCCCTTTTCTGATGCCTACCTCCAAAACAAAGGGTTTTTGGGTCAGGGGGGGCCCCAAGACAGGTGCAGAAAAAAAAACATTTTTCAGTGTAAAAAATCTTGTTCGGTTCGGGTCCCAGGATGGGGGTCATCCCTTTCTTATAAGGTCAGAAAGGGTTTAACAATCAGGAAAAATTTTTTATAAATTTGCGAAAATATTAGCAAAACCAAAAAAACGTTGGTCTTTTTTAAGGTGGTGGGCCGTACCCATCGGTGATGAAAAACCCTTTTTGAAAAACCAACTTTAGAGCGGACTCAATTGTACCCCCGGGAACCCATCTCCCGGACTCCGAACAAATTTAGAAAATTTTCCATAGTTGATTTTGACGTAACTGGAAGGGGCCCCCTGAATATCTCGAGGGTTCGTAATTGGGGAAAAAATGAGGATGTATCTAGATACACAATTCAAAACGACCTAGAAAAGGGCCCTGAAAATTCATTAAAAAATCGTTGGAAGACGGCAGGGGCATTAAAAGACCAAAGGGGATGACTAAGTATTTGAAAAGCCCCCGGGTATAAAGGCCCTCTTCCATTCGTCCCCCTTTTTATTCGAATGGGTTTTGCCCCCCGAAGGTCGTTTGGGGAAAAATTGGGGGCCCCCAACCCGATTAAGAAAATCGGGTCAGGGGAAATGGAGTGGTCTTTAAGTTATCTTATTGAGCCCCTAAGTCAAAAAACAAGAGCAGGCCTCCATCTTTTTTCTCAAAAAAAGAAAAACCCCCTCCTACCGCGAGATAGAGGTCGTATATGACCTTTTCCCCGGCTTCCTTTAAATTTGAAGTAGATTTTCGTTCGGGGTGGATAAGTTAAAAATACGCCCCTGGCAATTTGCACCCGGAAAAATTTTGCCCGTCATAAGGCCGATGGGCGGCAGGGTGCCGCAACGGTCTATCAAAGACTTTTGAAATCAGGACAAAATGGGAAAGGGGGGGTTTCGTTTATGGGAAAACCCCAAAACTGTACGTTTTCAAAAGTCCCCATGAGTTCCCCATTTTTCAATACCCGCCTCCAGTCAAAAACCCGGGTTTTTGGGGGCGTAACCAGGGTACCCCAGAATAATTCCATGGAAAACCCTCCCTACAAAGAAAGACGTATTCAAAATGCAAAAATCCAACATTCAGGGGTTATTTGGTAGTTCGGGATCTTACCCCCCCCATTAGGGGGTAGAATCCCCTGAAACCAAAAAGGGGGGCATGTGGGGAATTGCTCTAAACCAAAGGCTTTCCGCCGCAAAAAAATTTACGGCCCCCCCGAATCATCAAGGTCCAAAAAACCTTTAACCCCCGAAATTAATTCCCCTTGTTACCCCTTAGGGGGTACCTGTGCCTAGTTATCCCCTATTCTCAGGCGTTTGTTTTCCCAGGAGACTTTGGGGCCCGGGGGGGCAGCTCCTCGGGCATGACCGGATCTCCAAGTAAAAGACAACGGTTTTCCCCCCCGATGTTTCCTTCGATAGCTGCGACGTGGAGCCCAAACCCTAGGTTCCTTTTGACACCCCCAAGGGGGGAGAGGCGAAGGTAGTGGGGGAAAGTGGAAAACCCGCAGAGAAAGGTTGGCAGGGATCAGCCCCCGAAATCCCAGTGGACCCCCCAATCCTTTCCTGGTCCTCTCTCACCCCCGGTCAAAAGAGTGCTAAAATCATTAAGTCCCCAAAAATTTTGGAATGGATCGACCATAGTCCTTTACTGCCTCGGACAGCCCTTGTCTAAAGGGGTTTTGGGGGTTGGCAGGCCACCCCCTTACTGAACTCTTGGCGGAAATCGGAGCAGTAATCCTAGCCGAGCGGGGACCCTGCTGGATGGGGAAAGGAGTGGGTTTCAGCTAAAGCGCCCCGGGTTGGGGGCATCATAAATCTGTCCCCACGCTAGAAAAAATTTGTCCACCGATCGCCATTCCCGGGGGTGGGGGGGATGCCCAGTGCCCCACCTGCGGGGTCCCCGGGGAGTGAACCGCCCTGGGGTCTTTTTCACTTTAAGGAAAAATGGAAAACGAAAAAAAGCGGAGGATTCTTAAAGGGCCGAAAAATTTTCAGGGTTACCGTCGAAGCAGTCAGGTAAGATTTAGGTTTGTGCCAAGTATTTTTCCAGAGGCCCCAGGAGCAAGTGGGGTACAATGGGACGACTGGTCAGGGGTGGGGGAGACATGGGTCCCAAACGAAGCGATTCTGGGGGCATAAACCCTGCCATGCCCTGAAATGGGGAGTTTTAAATTGTCCAAGCGGTCAGAAAAAAGATAGTCGGGGTTCATCCTGAACCGCCGGGGAATTTGTTTGGTAAGGGCCTTTTAAAATTAGGGTGGTAGGGACCACAAAGACTCAGTCCCAATTGTGACCAGCCTTTTCTTTTTGGGGGTGACAAGGGAGTGAACAGGGTTTCCCAAAATGGGGGCAATATTTATATGAAGGTAGATAGGAACAGCATCCCCCCCTTCCGGAGGAATTAGATATTGTTTTTTAATTGGTCGTTTGGAGTTCCAAATAAATCTTAAAAATTGGGATTGGAGTTTGTTGATTGGAGATGTTGGAATTAAAAAGGGTAAGGCTCTTGAAATATATAAAAACTTGGGCAGCAGTAACATCTTGGCTATGTTAATTCTTGCCATCCAGAAGAGGAAGTTTATTCAATCTACTAATTTCCGCCGAAAAAGTGTGGAAAGGTCGTTAGGGTTAGGGTGGGCAGGGGCCACAAAGAAGGGCAAGTAGGGACACTGATCCCAACCCCTGTCCCCGTCTTTTGGGGGAAACCCGACTCCTTAACAGGCCGGGCCCCCCCCGAAACTGAAAGGGTACATGAGAGCGTGCAAGACAAAGAAAACAAAAAAAGAAACACAGAAACCCGTAGTCGGGGCAGTCCAAGTAATAACGGGGGGGGCAGCGCGTACGAAACATGAGGGAAAAAGGGGAAACCAGAAAAAAACAAGATCAATAGCACAGAGAAACAACAAAAAGACAGGCAACTATAAAAGGGACGCAGTATGCAGGCATAGGAAGAGGAAGAAGAGGCTTATTTGGAAAGGGGGGTAGAAGTAGAGGAGCTGGATAGGTGGAAGGGCCTGTCAATCCAGGGAGCTGATTAAAAATTATTAGTGCTGGGGATTTTGGCTAAGGCGGGACCCGAAATCAATCAAGGGTTTTTGGCTACAGGGGAAATGTTAACAAAGGCGGCAAGGCCGCAGTTATAATCGCCGCGGCTGTAGCCGGCGACCAGGGCCAAATGGCTAGGACGTGACATTAGGTTAATGTTGATGGTGCGATCTAGGGACTTTGCGATTTTTATTCCCAAGTAAGTGATATGGTCTTGGGACCATATAAATTTCATGATGGCAAGCTGTTTTTGTAAATCACCTGATATATTTAGTGGTAAAACCACCGACTTAGTCTGATTTAACTTATAGTAAGAGATAGCTGAGTATTCAAAGAGAACATCCAGCAACCCCGAGATATCTCGGGTTTCGAACACGTAATAAGTATGTCACCAGCAAATAAGCTGATTTTGTGCTCTGTGCCAAAAAGAGTTATTCCAGAAATAGAAGGAGAGTTTTTGATGAATTCCGCTAATGGTTCCACACATAAAATATATATTAAAGCTGAAAGCGGGCATCCTTGTCTCGTCCCATTCGAGATTGGGAAGGAGTACGAAAGAAATCCAGATGAAAGCACTTTTGCTGAGGGGTTAGAATAAAGGGCCAATATTGCCTGTTGAATCGGGCCTACAAAACCGAATTTAACAAGATTTTCTTTGAGATATGTCCAATTGAGCCTATCAAAGGCTTTTCTGCGTCGAGAGAAAGGAGGAGTGCTGGAATATTGTAAAGATTAGTCATTTGGATAATGTCTAGGACCCTCCTGACTCCATCTCTGGTTTGGCGAGATTTGACAAAGCCTGCTTGATCTTTATTAATTAATAATGACAAGAATTTATTTGTACGATTTGCTAAGATCTTAGAATCAAATTTTATATCACTGTTTAATAAAGAGATTGGTCTGTAATTAATTACCTGATCTTGGGATTTCCCTGGTTTGGGTATGGTTGTTATTAATGCCGAGAGCATTTCCTTGGGAGCTGATCCTTTGTTTATGATAGATTGAAAAAGGGTGGACAAAAAAGGGGTGAGTGAGTTCTTAAAGAGCTTGTAATATTCATTAGTTAGCCCGTCAGGCCCTGGTGATTTTTGAAGCTTGGACTTATCTATTACCTCCTCTATTTCTTGGCGTGTGATCGGCTTGTTAAGGTCTAAGAGTTGGGTCTCAGTCAATGACGGTAGTTTAACTTTTTCCAGAAAAATGTAAATCCCTTTTGAGGATATTGGATTTGTGTTTGGTCAAATACTTTCTCCCTGGATGATGTCGTTAAGTAGGAAATATTTTGTCCTATTTTTAAATTTCTTAACTTGTTTGGCAAGAATATTTTGAAGGCTTATCCCCTTGCAGGTAGAAGTTCCACCTGAGTTTAGATAGCTGATATTCATAATAGTGTAAGTGGAGGTTTCATATTTGATTTCTACAGTCAGCTAACTTTTCTTTATTACTAAGAGTCGAGTTTTTCTTAAACTCTTTGTCCAGAATCTGCAGTTTGGTTAGGGTTTACATCATAAGTGCTTCTCTTTTCTTTTTCTCCCTAGCAGCCAATCTAATACAGGTACCATGAATAACCGCTTTATGAGCGCACCATAAGATTTCTGGAGAGGGTGCTTAGGGGGAGTTCAACTCAAAATATTCTGTGATATCTTTTTGTATTTCCTTCACTAACTCAGGAAATTTCAATATTGAGTGATTAATACGCCATGGTAAGTGGGAGGGAGCACGATGATCATCTGTCAACGTGAGGGCAATTGGAGCGTGGTCAGACCACGTTATAAGACCAATTTCAGTTTTAGCCACACAGGTGGAGTATATCTATCAACTAAAAAATAGTCTATTCTGGAATGTGTATTTTTAGAAGCAGAGAAATAAGTGAAATCAATTTCATTAGCAAGTTGATACCGCCAAGGATCATGAAGTGTTTCTTCCCAGAGTAAGTTTTGAAGCTCTGCGGCATAATGTGAGCCTCCCTTAGATCTGTCTAAGTTTTTGTCAATTACTATGTTAAAATCTCCACAGATAATCAATCTGTTTTTAGATATGTTTTTGGCTTTTTCTATTACTTTAGAAATAAACTAAATTTGTCCTACATTGGGTGCATACAAGTTAACTAGTGTGTAGGCTACAGAGTTCATATCACATTGCAAAATTATGTATCTCCCTTTTGGATCAATCACCAAATTTTTACAAGCAAATGCAACAGAATCCCTAATCGCTATCACCACTTCAGCTTTTTTTGTCAGGAGGGAAGAAAGAAATATGTGGGGGAAATGTCTGTGTTTTAACCTATGTGAGTCTAACTCTCTAATATGAGTCTCCTGAAGACAAAGTATATCACATTTGGACTTTAGGGCCTCTTTCCACATGTAAGACCATTTATGAGGTGAATTGAGGCCATTCGTGTTCAATGACAAGATTTTAATTCCCATAGTGAGTAAAGAGTAAGACTATGAGAACAGGGTTGGTTGAAAAAGGGTACTCATGCCTAACATGCCCAACATGATACGTGTAGTAGAAATTAGGTTGTAAGACACTGGCTGAACCTAGAAACAAAGTGTTATCAACAATAAAACAAGGCATTTTTAACAAACAGAAAATTTCCCTCAGAGGGGAAAACAGCGCAGGTGGTAGTCCGTGAACAGGACCTGTGAAAACAGAAGTAATGGTGCACACCTGAGACTCAGGCGACTCCGAGCTCATTCCGAGGGAATAATGCTGGACTGCTCATAAAAGAGATCAGTTATTTGGCCTGGAGATTGATCTGCGGGCTTTCTCCGACTAGATTGGTGTGATAGCTTCTGGTCTGTCTCGCCTCTTCACTGCAGCTGAGTGGACCGGTGTGGCCAAGAGATCCCATGAAAGAAGGAGGTCCTTAGCCATAGATGGAGTAGTGCAAATCACCGTAGAGTTATCTTTAGTAATGACAAGTTTCACTGGGAAACCCCAGAGATAGGCAATGTTATTATCACGTAGGACCCTTGTGATTGGAGTGAATTCTTTTCTTTTCAACATCGTCCCTGCTGAAAGATCTGGGTAAATGGAAATGTTGCGGAACCTGTCTAGAAGGTCAGAGCATTTACGGATGGCTTTCAGAAATTTCTCCTTGGTGCAAAGAAATGAATTTTAGCGATAACATCGCATGGTACTGCTGGCGGCAAGTGTTTTGGCTTTGGGAGTCTGTGAATCCGATCAATTGTGAGATCCAGGTCATTGGCATCTGGTAAGACCGAGGCCATAAAATCCATCAGAAATTGTGATAGAAGGTCTTGTGTGATTGTTTCAGGCACCCCTCTCAATCTGATATTGTTTCTCATGGACCTGTCTTCCAGATCCAGGACCTTAGCAGAGAGACGATGAACCTCCTCCTCAAGTGCTGCATTGGCGTCGATAAGTAGGTTGTGGGATTTTGCAAATTCACCCATTTTGTGCTCAACGTGCTCGGTTCTTGATATTAGAGCCTGAATATCTGACTTGAAATCTCCCATCATCTGCTTAAAATCTCCTTGTAATGACTCTCTAAAGGACGAAAAGAGACGATGGAGGGTTTGTTCAGTAATTTCTAACTTGCCTGCAATTTCCTGATGATCCATGTCAACGGAGCTTTGTCGGGAGGAAGCAGGTGAGGTGCCAGAAAAGGGAATATGGCCTCTGTTTTCTTGTGATTGAGATGAAGGATTATTGAAGAATTCAGTTAATTTCTTAGGCTTGGGGTTCCTCTTAGATGTGCCACCCATTTGTTTTAATAGGACGAAGGGTTGCCTCACTGGAAGGGTAGTACTGTGACAAGATCTCAGAGCCTTTGTTGTAGTACTATTGGTGACCCAGAACAGATGCAAATGAGACTAGTTATCCACTGCCGCACAGGACAGATTGGCCAATTATGCGTTGATGGAATACAGATACCCTGATCAAAACTGTTTCTGAAGGGAAGGATCAAGTTAAGAAAGTTTGGATTAGCAATGACGCAGTCTTGTCCTTGATGACCAGATGAATCTGACACGGATTATCCGCTGGTGCGCGGGAGAGATTAGTGAACCATGCGAAGACGATATGTAAGTTTCCTGGACAAAACTGTTTCTTAAGCAAAGGAACAGATTTATAGAGTTCAGATTAGGGATGATGCAATAATGACCTTAATGAACAAATGAGTATGACGTAGGTTAACCACTGGTACACGGGACAGATTGATGAGCTATAGGAAGATGGTATATAGGTATCCTGGCCCAAACTGTATCTCAGGAGAACGATTAGATTAAGAGCGTTCGAATTAACAATGATGCCCTAGTGTCCTTAATGAACAGGTGAGCGTAACACTGGTTATCCGCTGGTGTACAGGACAGATTGATAAGCTATACGGTGACGATATATAGGTATCCTGACTAAAACTTCTTCTCAAGTGAAGGATTAAATTGAGAGAGTACTTATTGAGAATGATGCACTGGTGACTTTAGTGAAGATGCAGGCTGAGAGCGCAGGATTATGACTGTGCCAACCAAATATGCTCAAACGGTGGTACGTAGTGCTGCCCTCTAGTAGGTTCAGTACTATTTACCTAACTGGATTTCCCTCCTTTAAATAATCTGTGTAGGGATATAGTGTGAATTAACAGATTATCACAGGCTTCACTGTCCTATTAGGAGTCAAGAGAGAGTTAAGAGGTCACGTTCTCAATGGAGATTAGACTACTTTGGTCACCTTTGTATGCCTTTAGGTGTAGTTTAATGTAGCCTTAGAAACATATCATATGATCCCAGGTTAAAATATGTTCCTGGCCTCAAAGGTTCTCTCGTGGCCTATGAGGGACCAGTAGGTAGAGAAATTCTTTAACTGAAGATTTTTCCTCCAAAGGGGGGACCCAGGCATAAAATGACAGACTCACTACTTGGGAACCAGATTGTGGTACTGGGAGTGGGTCACCGTCTGTGCTATCCGTTTCTGATTCCTCCTCTGTTTTTGGTGTCATCCCGGGCACTAGCGGGTGGAATGGGGAGAGAGGGGTCAGAGCAGCGTTCCGCGGGCCGGTAGTCGGGGTGCGCGCTGTAACGGGCTTCAGGATGGAGTCGCCGCTGGCTGGAGAGACCGTCACTGTACACAGCCCAGGACCACAACTCGTGCCTGTAAAACCCAGCTTTCCCCCCTGCAGCAGCAAGACTAGTGGTGTCCTCCCAGGTGCAGGCAAACGCGGCGGGAGAGTGAGGAGTCGGAGCGGCTCTCCGTGGGCCAGCAGCCCGGGTTCTCGATGCGGCGGGTTGCAACACGGAGGCGAAATCAGCTGGAGAGCAGTCACTGTTTACAGCCCGGAACCGCAGTTCGTACCTCAAAGATCCGGCTCTCCTCCGGACAGCAGAGTGTCCTCTTGTTGCAGGTGAGCAAGGCAGGAAGGAGGGAGGCCTAAGCGATGCAGCGGAGCTTCACAGCACGGGAATCTTGTTCTCAAAATGGCGGGCGTCCGGAGAAGAGCTCGCCAGAGAGCCGCTTAGGGCAGGATACCGGCCTTTCACAAGGTTCTCACAACCCCCAAAGTATGCCAGGGATGTTCGGCCACTAGATATAGTAGGTGGCTGTCTGAAATAGCAGTCAGGAGGTTTAGTTGGGCTGCTTTGATATGCGTTCCCTCAGGAGCTCTTCTACTACGCGTCCATCTTCCTGCAGGACCAAGCCACGCCCCCCCTATGTATGTATTTATTTAGTCAGTGTGAGTGTTAGGCTATGTTCACACGGCTTAAAATGGGACGTATTTCAGTCCGTAATTACGCACCGGAGTGCGCAAATTACGACTGGAATACGTCCCAGTTATTACAGTAATCCACAGTTCTCATAGACAACTATGGATTACGTCTCCTCTCCCTGCTCGGAGAATCTGCCTCGGGGGGAGATAAGTGACATGTGAATTACCAGCGGCGCGTACACGCCGCTGGCAATGAAAGTCTATGGGCCGGCGAGGTGCCGGCCCCCCGCTCCCGCCCCCGCGCCCGCCCCATCCCCGTCCACACGGCGTAATTGCGGGGCGTAATTACCGTGTGAACCCAGCCTTAGGGTTAGTGGCCAATCCATTTTTTTTTTAAAAATATAGATTTTTAGATATAGATTTTATTAATTATTGAAACATAAAAAAATTTCTGATGACTCATTGCCTTTCAAGAAAAACCGATACATAATACTATATCTTGTACAGATCCCTAGGGTGTGGTGACTGACACAGGAATTCTCTAACACCATTAATCATGTACATCCAGCCCCCAGGTTTCACACTAGGTGTAAAACAGTTAGTTTTGACCAGAATACTTTTTAAGTGTCGGTGCTATTTAATTTTACTACATCTATTAAAGAACTCCATTGTTGTGCAACACATAAGTATAACAGTCTGTCTTACATCAAGTCATGGATTATTGCTCCTAAGTTATATAATGTTCTCAGAAAGAAAGTGACTTGGCATTTCCCATAAGAGAATACAGTCTGTTTAGATGCATTACAAGTGTATGAGCTTAAAACATACTTCTATCTACAATATTTTCAAACAGAAAATTGCTTATGCGGACGATATTTTACAAATAGCTGGATAAATAGTATGATTTTAAAAATAAGCCTTTTTCATCCAGACATATTTTGCTGACCTTACTCTAGCATAAAGTACATGAAAAATTAAATATTAAGATTGGCAATGAAAATATGCATACACAGTCTAAAACCAGTGAAGCCTGACGTGAGCATAGGGAATTACATAGCTGATGTTTACATCAGAATCAAGGACCTTAGTAAAGCTGTTTTTATATTAAGTTAACATTGTATCCAAACACCGTAGAACCTAATACAAGATTGATAATGAAATTGTGGGCTTATGTCTTCTGATACATTCTAGGACTTTTGCTTAAACATAATTAAAGATGAAATGAATGCCCCACTCTCCTTACTTTTTTGTAAGCTACAAAAAGTGGCATCATAATAGACAGCCTATGTCTAGGCAAAATCCATTCACGTAGTGACTTAATGCATATTAGAAAAACTAGAGATTGTGATCAAATGAATATGGAAAAAACACTCCAATATGGATGTACAAATAAAGTGAACTCACAAAGAAGATTTCTGGCCATGGACTTATGTACTGTACAAATTTATCCAAAAGCTGTTTCATATCCCTGACAGCATATCTGAATCACATGCAGGAGTCATTATAAGTATAAATTTATAACAGTGTGGCATTCTTGGTGGAAGATGTCAAAGCATTTCATTATTAACATAAAGCTGGCTCATAATAAAACAGAAACCTTAGTTCTTCATGGGGATTATATTATGTTCATTCATTTTTGTTTGAAATCTGTAAACATTGTACACTTTCTTTTTGAAAGATAGAACAAGAATATTTAGCCTCTATACAATTCACAGAGAGGCCTTTTGCTGGGGTTATAGCCTTTTCTGTTACAGCTATATCTCATACAGGATATGGTTGCAGTGGAGAAAGCCCCACTGTGTAATGTAATGTTCTGTACATTGCCCAGACTGTGAATAAAGGGGCATGTGGGGATTTGAGCATCATTGCAATGTTGGAGGTGATTTTTGTCTTAAACAAAAATATTAAAAAGGTCACCTACTGTTCTAGAAAAAGGGAAATGCATAAAAAGACAAAACTAAGAGAATCATTTTAGGGGAACCTGTCAGATAGTTTATGCTGCTCTAGCTTAGAGCAGAATGTGATAGAGGGAGAGAAGCTGAGCTCTGTTACGGTTTATACAGGGGCGTAACTAGAGACCCTGGATCTTATAGCAAACTGTTGGTAGCTATTGGGTCCAATGTAGGTAGGTAGCCAGGATTTAGGTAGCTATAGGAGATCATACAGGTAGGTAGGAAGTGTTTAGTTAGGCTATGAGGCCCCATGTAGGTAAGAGGGCAGGGTTTAGGTAGCTATTGGGCCCCATATAGGTAGGCAGGCAGGGTTTAGGTAGCTGTAGGGGCCCATACACTTAGGCAGGCAGGGTTTAGGCTCCATTAGTGTTAAAACAGAAATAAATAACTAACTCACCTGTCTCTTGTTCCCCTGATGCGACAAACTCCTGGCCAGCCTAAGTGCCCGATGATATGACGTCATCGCGCTGCCCACGTCAGCACTGTGCTGACGCCTGGTAGCCTTATGAGCTAAGGCCTTACTCTTACTAGGCAGGCTAGCAGAGTAGAACTCATACTGGCAGTCTGACTCGGGACAGAGGGCCCGGGCATTCAGAGGCAGGCGGCGGCGAGCCCCATAGTACTGCCCCCAAGCACAGTGCTTGCCAGCTGTTACGTGAACCTTGCTACTGCATCTGCTACCCCAGTAGTTCCATTCCTGGATTTATATGATTTGGAGCAGGAAAAAAAGCAGAGAAGAAAATCAAACCGAAAGTGAAACTACTGCCAACCCCATATACATATAGTGATTCACAGTATGTGATTGACAGTATTTACAGTAATTGACAGGGAAAGCTGTCAGTTACTGTATATGGGTGAAGATCCTGCTCCAAATCATACATTCCTTCAGCTGTAGCAAAACTAAACATAACAGATAACTCACCATGATAACACGACACAATGTTATCTCAACCTCTTCAATGCTTTTCAATGGATTATGTTTACAAATAAGAGCAAATAACTTGAAAAGCCATAATATAACTGTCAAGTCATACTCTGCTACCTCAGTATATATCACATAGCTTAGTTTTTCTCCCTTTATCACATCCTACTTTCAAATAGGGCATAAATGACCTGACAGGCTCACTTTAAGGATTAGTTTTGGCCTTTAGATTTCTCTAATTTCAATCTCACTAAACTCCAAGAACAATTTTTTTTTTACATTTTATTTTACCAATGTCGCTTTGTGAAGTCTTATGTTTTTGTTTGTATCTACTTTCAGGGCATATACAACACAATTACAGAATACTAAAAATTAAATCACTGTTGATCACTGCACTAAAAGGTAAAACAGACAAGAGCTTATTTATCTCTAAACCTGACCACTGCCTAAACTCACAGCAATTTATTATGGGTAACTGCATGGGCCCTTGATAATCCCATCATTGTAAATATACAGAACTGAACATTAAAGGGAATGTGTCATCAAAAATGACTTATTGTTTCACTCACGTTTTTATGTTAAACACATTTTTAAAGAATTTTTGGTTATATTAATTTCTAATTTTCCATATCACTTTAAATATTTTTTAATAATTCTTAAGTCCTGCAGTTTTCACTTTGGCCACTAAGCCTAATAACAGTCTGACACGTCCTGCCCTATAGATAAAGATTTTCAGCAGTGTGTTCATTATTAACACAAGCAGTGACAAACTGAAAGGAGACACCAGTTTTAATAGATAACACAGAATACTCCAGTCACAAAATGATATAGTCACAGCTCTCATCCCCCTCCTCCCTGCAGAGTGAATTCTTCCTAGGTCACACAGCATGACTAGAAAACTGTCCTATTGAAGTCTATGGGACAGAAACAGTATTAAGACTCCTATGTGCATGAAGTGCCGTAAATATTTCTTGACTGCTTTTTAAGGCTGTGCAAAAAAAGGCTTAGTGGCCAAAGAAAAAAACTGCGGGACTTAAAATTATTAAAAAATATTAAAATTTTGATATAAAAAAATTAAAAAGAAATAAAACCCAAAAATTTTTTAAAAAATGTTTTTGGGAACAAAAAAATTTGAGTTAACAAAAATTTAAATTTTTTGATGCCCACTTTTCCCTTTAACATTTTGGTCAACTTCCCCAAATGAACAAAAAACCCCAGGGGTTTGGAAATTTCCCACTATTTTTTTTTTTTTTCGGGCAAAAAAAAAAGGTTTTTTGCCTTTTAAAAAAAAAGGAAAAGCCCCTAAACAATAAAAATTGAATAGAATTAAAACAGGTGGAAAACAAAAAGCAGGTTTTAACCTCAAACAGAAAAACGGTTTATAAAATTAAAGATTTTTCCCTTTAAAACCAAAACATAGTTTTAAATTTTTACGGGCCTTTAGGGGGAAGGGCAGCAAATTGTGGCAAAAAACAATAAAGCCCCGGGGTTATTTTAAACTAAAAAGGAAAGATAACAGTACTAATTTTAAGGGGAGCCCATTCTTTGAGAGAAGCAGAGTTTTAAATGTATAGTACTCTGACCCTAATCCTCCACTAAGGAGTTTAAACCAACCCTTTTTAACCCTAGTAAAAAGGGCCCCAAAAACCGGGCCCCAAAGGGGCCCCCACCCCCTTTTTAAAATTTTGGCTACTCAAATTGGGGGGGAACCTTTAAGGCTCGTCTCAAAAATTGGTACTGATTGTTAAAACTTTTTTAACCCAAACCACTCTAAAGGGAAACGGTGGGGGGGTTTGGATTTCAGGGGCCGAAAAGAACAAAAAAAAGGAGGCAATCAAAACGTTTTAAAAAAACATTTGGGAAAGGGGGAAAGGGGGAACTGTTGGATTTCAGGCCCAAATAGAGCTAGTCGGGAGAGGAAACCAAAATTTTTTTGTTGAAAAATTTTTTTGCAACATTTTTCTACTTTTAATCCACAGAAAGAAAATTTCCGGGGACAGCCCACCACTTTGTAAAGGGAAAACCCAAATCCCTCCAAAATTCCCCCAGCACAAATGAAAAGGGGTTTCGGGGGGGTAAGGGTGAGAAAAGTTGGGGTGGGGTGAGAAAACCCCGTAAGAAAATTATTTCTAGAGAGCTTTTAAGGGGTTTTACCCAATTGGATTTATTTTAAAATGTAAATTTAGCCCTTGTAAAAAAAAGGTCTATTTTTTTGCCCAAATTAAAAATTTATGTCCCGCCAAAAAATGTAAAAGCCCCCTGGAATCAAGGGCGCTCCAAAAAAAAATGAAATTTTAAAAAATAATAATAATAATAAAAATTAATAATAAAAATTTAATAATATTGGGAAGTGTTTGGCCGAGGGTTTTTTCCCCCATCGGACAAAAATAGTCGGGTTTTAAAATAGATAGGTCTTAAAACAGAGTTTAAATTGTTTGCGGAGAGGACCTTAGGCCCCCTGGGAAAATTTTCCACAGCAATGTGGAAATGAGGGGGGCGAAGGGAAAACAGAGGGCCCAATTTCAGTGTTTGGGATTACAGGGTCTGATTTTGAAAAAATTAAAAAAAAACTGGTTAGGGAGGGAAAATCAAGCGTGGGGCGAAGTCTTCAAATGAACTGAATTGGTCCCCGGGTTAAAAAAGTCATAAAAGGATCTGACCCCTATTAAAGCCCAAAAAATGAAGGGGAAAACTTTTTGGGCAAGGCAGTGGGAACGAAAAGGGGTTTTAAAATCTTGTTACTGAGACCTTCCTTTTCTGAAAACAATATATTTTTTCCAAAGTTTTGATCGCAGGGATGGGTTGGGGGTAACTTTATTCGGGGGGGTTTCCCAAACCAAAAAACATCGCAATCATATAATCTCTAAAATGCCCCCGGAATAAAGGGGGGTTTTAAAAGGGGAAACCCCTTTGGTTGGGGGGTCCGGTTTGCCAAAAAAAGGATAGTGGTTTTTAATACTGGGGCAAATATTATTTTGAAAAAGGTTGGGGTACAGAGGGCCTCCTTGCTTAGTTTTTTCTGCATAGATTTTGTTTCCCCCAAGTCTAAAAGCTTTTTGCCTCCAAAAAAACGAAGAAGTAGATTTTGAATTTGGGGGTTAATTGTTCGGGGGGAAAAAAAGAAAGGGGGTAGGGATCTCGAAATTTTTAAAAAAAATTTTTGGCAGCAAAAACCATTTTTTTTAAAATTTTAATCCCCACCCCAACCAAGACTTTTTGGAAATTTTTTAAGAAAATTAATTTTCTCCTTTTTGGGGTTTTTGGAGAAAATTCTTAAAAGTTTTTGGGAAACCAAGGGTTTGGCACCAACATCAGGAAACATTTAAAACCCCAAGATACGAAATAAAAGGTCCGCCCAAGCGAGGCCTATCTGAGACATTTTGGATTTGAAGGGGGGGGACAATTTTCCCGGGAGAAGGGTCGTTTTAAAAAATATTATTTTATAATTTGACACCGATGCAAATCGTCCGCGGGGTCGAGCAAGGCCGGGACAAAATTTTTTCGGGTTTTTTTGACACATAATCAGGATGTCCGCATAAAGGTTTAAACTTTAGGTATCTTATTGTTAATATCCCCGGGGCAATGCTGGGAAAGCTTCGAATATGTTGGGCCCAAGGGGTTTTTCTGCACACAGGTCATATTTTAAAGGGGTTAGGGGGCAGCCTTGTCTGGTTCCATTTGAAATTTCCAAATTTGGGTCTGAAAAAAACCTGACGCAAAACCCAAACCCGAAGGAAAGGTAAAAAGAGGTGCCCGTTTGGAAAGTTTTTGGCCATAAACCCAAATTTTTTTCCCAGAAACCCTTTTCTTTATGGGCCCTTTTTAATTCTATCGAATGCCTTTCTCCCCGTCTAATGAGGGGAAAAGGAAAAAAAGGGAAAGTTTTTGGTTCCCGCTTTTTGGGCATTACATTCAGGCCCTCCTTTTTCCCAAATCTTTTTGTCTGTCTTCCCTTTACAAACCCTACGGGTCACAGTTTACTAAGTTGGGAAATTTTTCTTTTGATTTTTAAACTAAAATTTTCAAAAAAATTTTTTAAAAATTACCCGGTTTTTTAAATTTAAAGAGATTTTTAAAATTTTGACCCTTGGTCCTTGGTTTGCCTGGCTTAGGATAGTGGGATATGACACGAGCTTTTCATACCGGGGGGACCTTTCCCAATAATGGCATTGAAGAGTCTAGATAGATTGGGGGGGGGCAAAAATTGGTCCATTTAAATTTTAATATTCGTTTTAAAGCCATCAGGCACCCCCGGGTTTTTTTGCATTTTAGCTGATAAATAGTTTTCTCAACCTTGGGGGAGATAGGTTTTTTTCAAAAGTGTTTTAACTGCCCTGAGAGAGTGAAGGAAGGGGAAAAATCAAATTAAAATTTGTTTTAATCCCCTTCTAAGGAAAAAGGAAGTTTTTTCCTTTAGGTTTAATATTGTATAATTTTTTCTATAATAAGCCGCAAAGGCATTCGAAAAAACGCTGGGGGGGCAGAAAAATTTTCCCCGAGAATTCCCAGGGGGTTGGTAAGGGAAATTTGGGTCCTGGGCCCGTTCGGCCCCTTTAAATCCCTTTTAAACCAAATACTTACCCCGGTCTGTCTCCCTGAATATAAAAAATTTCCCAAAGGAATCTATTGAAAGGGGGGATTTCGTATTGTTGTAAATGAATATGGTTTACCTTTGTTTTGAGTAAGGACCAAAAATTTTCAAAGGGAGATTGTTGGGGTTCGTTTTTTTTTTAAACTGGATTCCAATATTTTTTTCTTCTTTGTAAATTGTGGAGGAGCTTTTCTCTGACGGTTTTTTTTCTGGAGGTTTTTTTAATTTAAAAATCCCTCTCATGTAAGCCTTTTGCGCGAAACCCTAAAAACTCCCTCTGAGGGAGGCCCCAAGGGGTTTTAGTTTTAAAAAGTCCCGTGGGGTGTTCGTAGTTCTTTCACTAACTTCCTGACTTAATAAAAAATTTTTACCTCCCGGAGAGTAAAGACCCGGGGGCACGACCAATCTGAAGATTAAGTATATCGGGGCCCTTTTTCTTTCCAAGGGGTCGAAAAACCCCCTCTTTGAGCACGGGAAAAAACATTTAAAACCCGCTCTAAATTTAGTTAAAAAATAATTATTTAGAATGGGAGTCTCTTGCTGCGGAGTAAAAAAAAAAAATCTTTGCCCGTTTGGGTTTAGGATTTCCTCCCTGGGTTTGTGGAGGTTCTCCTCCAGGGTTTGCCGGTGGGTCAGGGGGGGGATCTAGGCAGATATTCGATCTTTCTTTGCTTTTTTCAATTTAAATACAATTTAAAATCACCGGGAAATTACTAGGTTAACCCCCCCACTTTCCCCTTTTTGGGGCCTTTGCGGGGTACTTTTTGGGAGAAAAAGAGAGCTGAAAGGGGATTTGGGGGCATTTAAAAGCCAACCAAGGTACAAAGGGGTTGGGTGATTTTAAAATGGGAAAATTTAAAAAATTTTGAAAAGGCCCCTTAGGTTTAACAATGGAATGGGTGAGGGAAAATGAAAACAAAATTTTTTTATAAAGATTGGAAAAGGGCCCGGGTTTCTTGACCCTCCCCTTTCGGAATTGGGATTCCCCGGGGAAATTTTTTTTTTTTTTGCTGAAGAAAGGAAGGGGACTTCCCACACAAATGTGTTTCTTTTACACCCAAAAAAAAGGGGCCGCACGGAAAACGCCAAGACCTCCCCCAAAATAACGACCTTTGAAAAGGGGAGTTTAGGGCCGTTACGTTAAAAAGACCCTAAATTTCACCCCTTTATAAGATTAAAAAACCCAAAAATAATTTCCGATATGTTGCTGATAAGAGAAAAAATTTGAATAGCCTGCAAAAAAGAAACGAGTTAAACGTACATTGGGGGATAGAAATATAACAACAAACAAAGTATTTTACGAGAACTAGAAACAGGGTAAAAGATCTGGCATGGGAAATTTCCAAAGAGTGGGGATTCCTCTAACGGGGAAAAACATGGGGGCAATCAATGCCTAAAAAAAGTATAAAAAGGGGCACAAAAAAAAAAAAAAAATGTGGAAAAAACAGCAGATTCGGGGACGGCAACCGGGGGAAAAGGAAGGGCGGAGGGTCAAATTGGAGAAGGGCAAACGGGTTTTTTGGGCATCATTGGCGCGGTGGGCTTTACCCCGTTAGTTTTTCAGACCAACCCAAAGGGGGTTATAGCTTCAGGTCTCATTCTTTGTTTCTTTTAGGGGGGGGTGAGGTGGGGCGATGAAAAAAGGGCCCCGGGCTGCAGAGGTCCCCTTTTACCATGGACGGTGAGGAGCATAAGGGCGTGGTGTTATCTTTAATGACTAACACTTGACCCGGGGAAAGGGGGGGGGCCCTTTGGGAGCAAATTTTGCTTTGCGTAGTTTTTGGTTTAAGATGAGAACTCTTTCCTTTTGGGGATTGTTCCTGCCAACAGGTCAGGAAAGATGCAGATGTTAACAAATCTCTCAGGAAGAGTTGCTTTGCCTCGAAGCGCCCTTAGAAAGTGATCCTTGGTTCTGAAAAAGTGGATCCTCGCAATTACATCTCGCGGGGTAGATGGAGGCAGGTGTTTGGGTTTCGGTAAACGGTGAATGCGATCAATTTCCAGGTCGGTTTGGGAGGCTTCTGGAAGTACTATAGCTAAAAGGTCAGTCAGGAAAGGGACGAGAGCATCGTTGCTGACTGATTCTGGGACCCCTCGGATACGGATATTATTCCGTCTTGATCTATCCTCTAGGTCTAATAGCTTATTAGACAGTTTCTGAACTTCTTCTAAATCGGCATTTGCATCGATCAGCAAGTTGTGGGATGTCGTGAGCTCAGCCATCTTTTTCTCAACGTGGTCTACTCTGGAGACCAGCGTTTGTATATCCGCTTTGAATTCAGTAATCATTTGTTTAAAGTCGTTCTGTAAACTCTCCCGGAAAGAGGAAAAGAGTTCAGCATGGTTTTCTTTCATTAATGAGGTTTTGAGTGGTCTCTCCTGCGGGTCCATATCTAAGGATTCCGAGTGTGATGGAGAGGCGGACAATTGAGAGAAAGGGTTAGAGGACTCTAGGTTTAGTAGAGCTGGTGAAGAGGATTGAAAAAAACTCTGTGAGCTTTGCAGGTTTGTTTTTGGGGGTTCTCTTGGCAGCACTTCTCATCCTTTTTTTTTTTAATGAGAGAAGACATGGGCTGAAGAACTTACAGAAGTAGGTATATCTTATTTATAATAATATATATATATATATATATATATATAATAATATATATATATATAATTAAAAATATTATATTATAATATAGATATATATTATATATAGATATATATATTTTTATTTTTTTTTTTTTTTTTTTTTCAGATTGTAGGAGGGGCCAAAAAGGGGGTATTCCACAAGATCCAGAAGGGAAAAAAAACACCAGCAGTTTGGGGGAGGTGGGGTGAGTTTTATTTATGGATTAAGAGGGGCCCACTAGGGTTTAGGGAAATTTGCAGAAAGGGTGGGGTTGAAAATACAGCGTTGGCAGTTTTGGGAAAAAGGGGTTTTAAAGAATTTAGTAGGGAAAGGGAAAAATGTCTTTTAATATTTTCCCCGAAAATTTAAAGGACGCACCTTTTGGAAGGCGTTTGAGGTGGAATTCTTTTATATGTAAGTAGAAAATTTCTGAAAAAAAAAAGACGTCATAAAAGTGGGCTCCCAAATGAGATAGGAGGAGGGCATCCAGGGGGTAGAGTAAAATGTAAGTAGTACCCTGGGGGGTTATATTTTTGGAAAAAAAAACAGTTTCCCTTTTAAAAAGGAGCTTTAAAAAATTTTGGGAAAAAAAAAAAGGGGGGTCCCCTTTAAAAAAGTCTTTTAGAAGCAGAAGAAGGACAAAAACCTTTGTAAAAAGAAAGGGGATGGGAAAACTAAACTCCCCCAGGAAAAAGAGGGGTGAGGGGCTGAGAACTGTGATAACCCGGGGGGGCTAGAGTAAAACCAGGGCCCGTAAAAAAAAGGCAGTTTTTTCAGGGGGGACAGCGCTTTTGGAGGAAACTTGGGGGTCCCAATTGAGAAATGAAGATGACGGCTTGGGGGAAGGGGTTTTTAAAAGGGGGCGTGGAAAGGGAAAACCTAGCCGGGGTGCGTCTCAGGGCAAATCCTCGCCTGAAAAAAAACTAATGTGACCACTTTTCCCAAAAACCTTTTAAACCCCTTTGGCTTTAGTATTTTAAAAGCCTTTCAGGTTTTGGGGCCCCAATAGGGGTGGAAAATGGCGGCGGGGGGAGAATTAGTTTTTCCCCCAAAGTCGTCCCTCCCCGGGGGCAAGCAGGACCTGCGAGTCGGTTTTTGCTTTGTGAGTTTCCCGGCCCTTTGCCCGCAAAACCGGGGGTGAGCACTACCGGGCCCGAGATTTTTCCCTTCTTTCCCGCTTCGGCTGGTTTCCCGGGGACCTTTTAAAAACCCGGGCCGCCCCGGGGGGCTGTAATGGCGCGGGAAAAAATCCGGGCCCCTCACCATCCCCGGGGTCTTCCCCGCTGGGGTCTTTCGCTTCGTGCAGGAAATTGCCGGCAGGGTACATCACCTAAAACCCTCCTGGGTCTTCACGTCCGGCCAGTGTAGAAAAAAGCAGGAGATGTCAGGTTTGGGTGTCCGCTTGGGACAAACTACACGGACTCAGGAACCCAGAAACCACCCCAATTAAAACGCTGGGCCCACCCCCCCGGGCTTTCCCACTATTATCATGGGAACTTTAAAAACCCCAAACGACACCCCCCCACTCTGCTCCAACAAACTCCTTTCACTCTCTCCTCCTTCAACCTTCAAGGGGACCTCGGACCACTCCAAGACGGACACCACTAGACCTCATCTTCACCCCCTCTGCCCCCTATCTGACTTCTCCAACTCCTCCCACCCCATATCTGACCACAATCTCTTACCTTCCCACCACTCCACCCCACCTGCCCTTCTTTCCCACTCTATACACCCCCCCAAAACCTCAAAATCTTAACCCGCACTCTCTCTGATTCTATTGCACCCCCTCTCCCAAACCCACGAAAATGCCCAGACGCAGCCACCCCCTTTTTACAACCACACAATCACACCACCTTGATCTGGGGCCCGCCAACAAAAAAAACCCCAAACTAAAACAGACAACCCGGGCACACAGCCCCACTAAAACTGGGGCGAGCTTCCAAATTCCGAAGCCACTGGAAGAAAACCCCCCACCCACTGCTTCACCTTATACAACGCTACATATTAAACTGCACTCACACCAGCCAAACAGGATTACTTCATCAATCTCATACCCTCCCTTCCCCCAAAAAACCCCAGACATCTTTTTTAACAATTTCAACTCTCTCCCCGCCACCATCACGCCCCCCCCATCTCTCCCTTGTCTGCAGATGACTTTGCCATTTACTTGCTACCAAAATCAACCTCTCAAAAACGCCTTCACCCACACCCCCAAAAACGCCCCCCCCTATATCCGTAAAATCCCTTTTTTCCCCCCTTATTTTCTTCCCCCACTGTTACTCAGAAAACCTTTCCTCTCTACTACCAAATCCAACCTCCCCCTTTTAATCTTCCCCACCCCCATCTCACCTCTCCCAGACCTAGTGCTTTATCACCCACCCTCACCCACCGTTCAACCATTACTAACCCTGCATCTTTTCCCTTCCCTTTTAAACATGCACTATCACCCCCACCCCCAAAAAAGACACCTTGACCCCTACGTCTGTCCAACAAATCGCCCATCTCTCTGCTTCCTTTTGCATCCAAAACTCCCGACAGCAGTCTATCTTCACTTCCCCCACCCCTCCCCAACCCTCCTCGACCCAACAATCTAGTTTCCGACCCAACCACCTACCGAAAGCACCTAACCAGGTCCCAATGCCCTAAACTCCCCAAACCTCACGACTACTCTGTGTTTCCCTCCTAGCCCTGTCCCTGCCTTTGACACTGTTGACCCCCTCCCCTCCTGCTACAAATTCTTTTCCCTCCCCCCCCCCTTTTCCCCTCCGATTTCCCCATACCTCTCTGACGGACATTCAGCTTCCATTCTCGCTCCCCCCCTCCCCCCCCCCGGCCACTCTCTTTTGTCCCAGGGCAGTCTTTGGGCCCACTACTCTTCCTCCACCTCTTGGCCTCGGTCAGCTCATAGCACACAGGTTTTTTAATACCACCTTAGCGGACGACACAAAAAAACTCTACTCTCTCCAACGTCCCTCTCTTCTCTCCCCATCCAACTGCCCATGTCCATATTCCCCCTTTTTCTCCTCCGTCTCCTTTAAAAAAAAATGTGGAGAAAAAAGAATTATATCTTTTCCCTTTTCCCCCCACCCTCCACCGATCTCTCTTCTCAGCAATTGGCCAACCCCACCTTTCCCCCCCTCCGCGCCTTGGGAAAATCTTTGACTCCTTTCCCCTCCTTCAAACCACACATCCAAGCCCTTTCTTCTTCCCCCGCCGCCTCACCTGAAAAAAATCTCTCGCATCCCCATTCCTCAACTTCGACTCTTTGAATTACTACTGCAACATACTTCTTTTCGCCTCCTGCCCAAAACTCTTGCCCCCTTAATCCACCTCAACTCTGCTGCCCGTCCAAAAACTCTCCCATGATACTCCTCCCTCCCCCCCTGCCAATCCCCATTGGGGTCCCATTCCCCCAGCGAATTCACTTTAAGTTACAACCCTGACCACAAGGGTCTCCATAACCTCTCCCCTCCATACATCCCGGCCCTTAACTCCAAAATCTCCCCCATGCAATCCCGCTCCTCAGAGGACCTTCTTTTTTCTGCTCCCCTCTTACCAGCTCTTCAATAACCGTCTCCCAAAACTTTTCTTTGGTTCCCCCCAAAATCCCGGGGAAACCCCTGCACCAACACATCAGACTTTTCCCCAAATTCCCCAGTTTTAAAAGAACCTAAAACCCTCTTTCAGGGCTGCCTATAAACCCACAATAACCTAACCATGCCTACCCCAAAAACATGTCGACCCTCACCTTCTTCTCTCTCCCCTCCACTTAGATTGTAAGCCCCTCGCGCTCAGGGGCCTCCTCCCCCTTTCCAGCATAAGTCACACTATTATCATTTTTACTTGTTTTTAAACATGTATTTTTTGAATGTACAGCGCCCTGGAATCAATGGTGCTTTAAAATAAATAATAATAATAATAATATAATCCTGCAAAAATATCTGGATTAAGGAGATCATATAACTACATGAGTGGAGAGCCAGCTATCAGAAAAAAATAAAACACTGACCATCCAAACCCCATCCTGAAGACTGTAAAAATGCGTATGGCCACCATAAAAAATGTAATTTAACAATTATATAAAAATAAAGCCTTAATTATCACAGAAAACAAGGGAAAACATTAGTAGAATAATGAAGTTAGAGGGCATTATGGCATTTAAACCTCTACAGGGGCGTTGCTAGGGTCCCAATACATCCGGGGCCCGGGCCCTTTGGCTATGTATACACGGCTTATTGCGGCGAGTATGGTACACACCACTATACGCTGTGTGTTTTGGAACCACACGCTGCTCCCCCTGTGCATACAACACGACATGTAATCCATAGCTCTCTAGTAGCGCTATGGATTACCGTAATTGCGGTGCGAATGTCTGGCGTATTGAAGTGCAAATACACACACACACAGACACACACACACTCAGACACACACACACACACACTCAGACACACAGACACACACACACTCACACACACTCACTCACACACACACAACACACACACCACACACACACACAGACACACCTCCAGACACACACACCAACACACACACTCAGACACACACACCAGCCAACACACTCCAGACACATCAACACACACACACACAGACACACACACACACACACTCAGACACACACACACAATCAGACACACACACACTCAGACACACACACACTCACACACACACACACACACACACACACTCAGACACACACACACTCAGACACACACACACTCAGACACACACACAATCAGACACACACACATTCAGACACATACACACTCACACTCAGACATGCACACGCAATCAGACACACACACACAATCAGACACACACACACTCAGACACACACTCAGACACACACACACACTCAGACACACACACACACTCAGACACACACACACTCAGACACACACACTCAGACACACACACACACACACTCACACACACACACTCAGACACACACACTCACACACACTCAGACACACACACACTCACACACACACACACTCAGACACACACACACTCAGACACACACACACTCACACACACACTCACACACACACTCACACACACACACACACTCAGACACACACACACACTCAGACACACACACTCACACACACACACACACTCAGACACACACACACTCAGTTTACATTCATGAAGATGTTATTTCACTCCTATCATACTACGTAGTCCTGGTCTCTGCAGGGAGACTCCTCACTCACTAGAGACCTCCGGGATGTGTGTACCTGTGGGAGCTGCTGAAGCCATGAGGACAGGGCAGGACAATGCAGCTGCAGGAGATGCTCCGGAGCAGAGATCACAGCAGGGGGCGGAGCCTCTCTCTGCCACACACTGTGCTGTGCTCCAAAACTTCCTGACTCTGGCAGTGTGAGCAGCCTGCGCCCCCCTCCTCCCTCCTCAGCCCCGTCACCTCCTGCAGTCGCCTCCCTCCCTGCCTGCACTTAGCAACCATCCTGAGCTGTGAGTGCGTCCAGAGCCCGCACACACAGCTCAATAGAACGTCGGCGCTGCAGGCCCACAGCCTGGAGCCGGCGATCTGAGACTCGGGGCACAGGCAGCTTTGTTCGGGGCTTGTGCCCCGAATAAACCTGCCTAGCAACGCCCCTGAACCTCTATGTACTAAAAAAAATTAGATGTGCCTGGTCAGGAATGGGTGTAAATAACCCGGTCAGTAAGTAGATAAGGTCTAGTCAACAGTGCTGTCTTTTTTATGGTGCAGGGTGGGAAGGAGATTAATCCCTTAAGGTCTAAGCCTGTTTTAGACTCAAGGACCAAGCCCTTTTTTTCAAATCTGACATGTGTTAATTTATCGGACAATAACTTTTTAATGGGTTTACCTATTCATGTGAATTTGAGATTGTTTTCTCATGACGCATTGTACTTTAAGAAAGCAATTACTTTTTGTCTAAACACTCCTTGTTTATTTGTGAAAAATATCAAAATATTGAGAAAAATTTAGAAAAATTTGCCATTTCCAAATTTTAAAAGTTTCTGCATGTAAGACAGATAGTCATACCCAACAGTTTAGTAAATAACAAACATCTAACATAAGTCTAGTTTATGTTGGCATCATTTTTTTAAACAATATCATATTTTTTAGGGGGCTCTTAAATTTTTTAGCAAATTTTAACATTTTTAAGAAAGTTTGTAACACTGATTTTTTTAAGGACAAGTTCAGTTCTGATGTGGCTTTGAGGGGCTTATATGTTAGATACCCCCACAAATGACTCCATCTAAGAAACTGCACTCCTCAAGGTATTCAAAACAACACAATTTTGTTAACCCTTTAGGCGTTTCACAGAAATTAAAACAAAATTTAAAAATTTCACTTTTCTTGCAGATTTTCAATTTTTATCCATTATTTGCTGGAACATGGTAAATGATAACAGGGAAATGCAACTCTGCCATTTTTAGAGAAATCCCACATGTGGCCATAGTATGCTATTTGACTCCACCACAAGATCTGTTTTTCCTCTTCTGAATATTTATTTGAGTACCTCATGTGCAGCTTCAATTTCCTTTAAAACTCTTTAGCAAGATCTTTTTACCTTTCTTACTATCCCACCAACAGAAGATACTCTGTTCATGAAACCAAAACAAAAAATTTAATCTCAGGTTTGAGATTTAGAGGGTATTATCCTATATGCTAGAGCTATTGTCTAAAATATTTAGCCCACATATATGAAATGTGATCTAGGCCTTCATTCAATTGATGGGAAATTGATACATTTGCATAAATAAATGCTATAAACAGCCTGATATCGTTTTCTAAATTTTGAGGAAATTTTTTCTTTTTTTAGCTCTGTTGAAAATGCCCTACAACTGTAAATTAGTTATGCAAATAGTCTCCACTGACCTTATACTAAATAATCTGGTTACAACATGATTGTGTATTTTTAGAAGACAGGGAGTACAAATGGTCCTTTTCAAGAAGCTTAAACTGTGTTTTAAACATATTAGCAAGAATAATTTTGTTTGAGTCATGTTTGCTTTTCCTAATGGTAAATACGAGACTGGAAGACTAGTACAAACATATTATGTATCTATATCAATGCCAGAAAACACTTTGTACACTTTAGGATTATTAGTACTAAGACAGAGGGTTTGTAGTTTAAAAATAGAAAAAAAAGATAATTAAAATAGGGAACTGCTTTCCTTCATTACACTGTACATATATTTAACGCAATGCTATGTGCACCTAAGTCATGAGATTCATGGCCACTTGTTGCAGCGAAGGTGTTAATGTTCTGTGCAAGACTACATTTATTTCTGTTGTGTATTTAGGCTCTTACATCATGGCTGTGTTATGAAGCTTGGCAAAATGCCATGTTTTATAGCTGCTCGTTTTGTGTAATTTTTGGCAACAGGAAAGGAAACTTCATTCATGGAATTTGAGGCAGATCAATGTGCTACAAAATGCAACTCCCTTCGTTTCAGACACAGCAGGAAGGAGCGGTGGAGCGCAGCTCCTATCTTGGGATTTAAGGGATTATAGAAAATAAATCTCCTGCACTGAATGTTTGATTAACCCATTACCTGTTCAAATTCAGACTGTGAATGCAGTCATTTATTATAATATTGATTTTCCATTTGCAGTATACTTTCTGCAATGTGAAAAACTTACATCGCCTGTTAACATTGTACTAGTTTACAAAGGCTCAGCATTAGGAGTCCATATTACTTTTATTTGCTATGGCTCTTCAGGAGTTGAGAAGCTGCTGTAAAGCATATGTGTGAGTGGGGATAATATTATTCATTAGACTTTTACAGACATCAGGTTTTTAACTTTAACTTTGAATCAACAGATACTTGTCAGAGAAACTCTAGTGATCCGAGGGGATTATTATCTTTTTTTAACTGTCTGAAATAAAGGAGAACATGAATAAGATTATCAAATGTTTTCAGTGACTCTTTCCTATAGGTGATGCTCGATGCATGAAATGTTGTGGCACTGATGAGTTATGTTTCAAATTTGATAATATTTTGTCACAAAATAATATCTTCTATAACTCAGATGATGGTGCATACTATAGAATTCAGGATATTTTTTTATATTCTTAAAATGAATTAGAAAATAGATAAAAGCTATTTTTTTTTTACTTTGCTTTACATCAGTGCCACTATTTGGTAACACATTCCTTTTTCATAAATGTATACATATTTGAATTACATTTTTATGATCACTTTTTAATTTTGATAACAGCAAGGGCAAAACTCATAAATGAAGTCAAATGTCGTGAGCTGACTAGGTAGGTACATGTATATAAGGTGTGTGATGGACTTGATGCACACATCTCTTCATGCTGTTATAGGTGGAGGAATTATCAGAGTTGCAAATAGGGATGGTTATTGGCTTTTAGGCCATGGGTAGCAGTATTTCTAAAGCTGTGCAGTTTATGAACTGTTTTCGTGCTGTGGTGAAAGTGTATAGTGAGTGGATAGATGGCACCAGTTTGAATAAGTGACATGGAGCATCACCTACTATTGCTGTGAGAGGCGAACACTGGCTATGAAGGTGAATGAGGACAGACTGACATGCTACAGTGGGACCATCTATGGGACCACCTTGATCAACGTGTTGCTCTATGGATCCTCCTCATATTGAGTCATTCCTAACCCATCTTGCTGCTGTCTATGCTGCAATTACTAAGATAGTAGCAGCTGCTGGTTATAAAAAAGTGAAAAAAGTGACTATATATATATATATATATATATATATATATATATATATATATATATACAGTGAAGGAAATAATTATTTGATCCCTTGCTCATTGTGTAAGTTTGCCCACTGACAAAGACAACTAGAGTCTGTGGACAGGAGACTTTTATAAACGTGACTATATAAGACAGCTGTCTTTAATGCAGGTGATGAGTTTATTAGGAGTGTCTAACTGGTCTTTAGGAGCCAGAACTCTTAATGGTTGGTAGGAGATCAAATACTTATTTCTCACTGCAAATACATTTATTATAAAAATCATGTTTCTTAGTCCCTGAGTGGCTAATAGCTCCTAGGGGTTACACACACACCATACCACAGCCACACCCTAGGAGCTATTAGCCACTCACTTCAGAAATATCATACTATCTTCAAAAACTAATGTACCATATAAGGTATGTAATGTACAAAATTTACAGTGTCAAATAAATTAGTAAAAGGCAAAGGAAGAAGAATCCACTATTGTTTACTAAAGAAGTAATTACTGTGGTAAAAGAGAAAAGGTATTGTATAAAGAAACTAGAAGAGTAGCTGACAGAGTTGTATAAAATTAGGAGGCAGAAGGAGGAAAACTATATTATACTGCTAAAGCATCTAAGGGGAAAGAAATGGGCAAATTTGATAAGAATGGTGATAAAACAAATAGTAAAAGAAAAATTGTGAAATTATGTGAAATGATGTTGCTGACCATTTGAACAGCCACTTTTGTTCAGTATTTTCATAAGATGACTGTCAATAGTTTTGGGCATGGCATTACTTCTAGTTGTCAGGTTTATTTCCCTGACTTTTATATTTAAAATTAAACAAAGCAACGTGACTCAGATGGCATCCACCCCAGAGTTCTTAAAGGGAACCTGTCACATAGGTTATGCTGCCTTCACTGTTGTTCTTTATCATTAAATGCTGAAATATTGGAGCTCACAGCCTGTGCTGCCAGAGGAGATTCCACTTAAAGGGTTGTTTCCACCTCTGGAACCAGCAACTATCTTGGGAATGGGCCTCCAAAAGTCTAGACTTTTCTAGGGTGATCGGCTTGTGCTTGCGTCTGACTTTCCATTCTGTTCTATAGGACTTTCGAACACAGCTGAACACACCACTCAGCTTTTCTTTGAACTCCCACAGAATGGAGTGACTTTCAGGGGCCCATTCATGAAATATATCTTACTGATATGCCTTAAAAAGTATGTGGTGGACAAAGTCTTTTAATTCATTAGTGCATGTTAGCCACGCCTACCCACCACTGTCCTATCCACTGCTGATTCTGCCTATTACTATGAATTGGTAGAAAACATAATAGAAGACAGGTGGGAGTGGCTAGCGATGGATGGGCATAGCTAATTTCTGCTCATGAATGAAAAAAGTTTTCCCACCACAAACACTGATGGCATATCATTAAGATATACCATTAACGTTTAATTTTCTGGGTATGAATCCCACCTCTGGGACCCACACCAATCTTGGGAACGAGCCATGAACATTCTCCGTTTTGTACAGGTGGTCAGAAAGCTGATATTGAAATCAATGAGAGAGTTTCAACCATTTCTTCATTCAAAATGGAGAAGTTTTAGGGCCCATTCTTCTATGTTTGTGGTGGAAAAACACTCTTTCAGTGGCCAATGTTGGCAGGCAGGAAAGTAGGCACTAGACATTCTCCACCGCAAAGTTGCAGGTATATTGTGCCTACAAATATGCAATAATTCATGCAGATTTTGGTGCAGATTTTACCAATTCAGTTTAGTGGGGAAAATTTTGCAGAAAATCCATCACAGAAATTGACATGCTATGGATTTAACAATCCGGATGCAGGTCAATTTCCGCCATATGGGCTTTAGATTTATAAAATACCATCCACATGGCTAGTAATCCGCTAGCAATTTCCTTGACTAAATCTGCACACAAAATATGCAGCAAATCCACCCTTGTGTGCATTCAACGTTAAATCAAAATGTGGCCAAGCATCAGAGAAACCGAGCTGAATACATGGTTGCATAGCTAGAGGTACAATATATATCTGACCTAAGATAAAACTATAAAGGACTTAATAAAAGGACAAAAAAGTACCAACGCCCACTCTCGCACTCAATGTGCCAAATAGATGAAACAGACTGTCACACTGGTGTGTCAGTCTGAACTCACCAACAACAAGTTCCAAAGAATAGAAGCCATGGATGTCAGCATCTTCCGATGAATGAATTTTTTTTTAATTCACGTGAGCAACATACAAAACAGGCAACGTTTCAGCTCAAATATTGTGGCTTTTTTCAAGCAGCATAATAAAGTGTCATAATCACAAGAATGATAAAAGGACAGTCTAGGTTTTCTTGTTCTATGTTTCTAGATAAAAATACATATACTGTAATAAATCTAGTATTAAATTTAGCACATGAAATATACAGCCCCATAAACCATGTGGGTTAGGCAATATATTATTTATTATACCAGTTACTACTTCTAATAAGTTTTATTTGCAGCACAGGTTTTTACTAAAATAATTAAAAGTCAATTCTTGCCAACATGACCTAGAGCTATAATATGCTAAAATCTAATAGGCCTGGATTGTTATTTGCCGCATGGTAGAAGTGGTTTTAATCAGTTAAGCATTGTGTCTGTGGCCAATATTGTAGTTGACACTTTCAATTTTCTGAGTTTGGGCTCTTTAAACCTTTAGTCAGTAAGAACATTGGATTCTCTTCTCAGTTAATGGGTTAAGATAAGGTCTATTTAAACTTTAAAGCCCCGAACAGCATTCTTATTAAGTTTAACTGAGCTTAGGAGTTTCTTGGCTCTATGCTCAGAATCTTGAAATATAATCTTGTTTCAGATACTTGATGCCTTCTTCATGTGACAAAGACACCTTTGAGTCTTCGGCAGCTCAAAGTACATTGCAATTTAACCTGCAGCTATATATTTATTGCAGCATGTAAAATGCACACAAGGGCCTAACATTAATTCCATTGTTGTGATACTGTAAAGAACATAAATTAAATGAAAGAGGATGCAATGCAGAATTTGTCTTGTTATGGAGAAATATCTTTCACAATTCAACCCACTATAGCATTTATTCTATGCTATGCCCAAATACAAGCTTATATTCGGATTTTCTTCTTTTTTTATGTCCTTATTCTAAACATACTGTGTGTCTGAACAGGATAAATAGGTATTTCTATTCATTTTACACCAACCTCCCTCTTGAAAACCGCAGAACGCAATATTAAAATAGATCTGTCATCAGACTATACATAACTAGTGTTGAGCGATTGCGTTGGCTATCGAGATCGAGCGATAGTCGATAGTCGGCCGCTATCGATAAGGTTTTTCGATAGTGAGCATCGATTATGAGCGATTACCATTAAAGTCTATGGGAGAGCAACAACAACCTTCATTATTACACCCAAACAAGGCTGGAGAAGCTGAAATTAACATCCACAACAGTCAAATGGATACGTGCTACACTTAGGCAACACACTTGGGTTATAAAAGTCACAAAACCCTTTAAATTTTCACCTGTGGTGAATATAGAATTGCTGTTTTAAGATTTACGTGGATGCTGCGTCAATGAACAAAGCTGGGTGCGCAAAAGTCAAAAAACATGTGTCTGTTATGTTTTCGTATAATACACGGTATTTTTTTGCACTTTCAATTCACTGTGGTGACTATAGAATTGCTGTTTTAAGATTTACGTGGTGCTGCGTCAATGAACAAAGCGGGGTGCGCAAAAGTCAAAAAACACGTGTCTGTTATGTTTTGGTATAATACACTGTATTTTTGGCAACAAACAACCTGTGCTGACTACAAGATTGTGGATTGTAATTTAAACTGCAAGGTGGATATATCACAGTCACATTTTGTAAGGGTAAAATTAAAATGAACACATATCTGAAATGTAAAACTGATAATAAAAGTGGAGTTTTGCACCTAACAAAGAGACCTGCAGTTGTAGAAATGATGTGTATCCAATATAAAGTTCAGGTGCCCAATATCCGGGAAATATTTCAATAGCAAACTGTTAATAATAAAGGATATTCCACTACAATGTCTTACACTAAGTTTTGGGTTGAACTTTATCCAGTTTTTCTTTATAGATAGACTTGTTTTTGTTCGCCGCGCCCCCTCCCCCTGCTCCCCCCGCCGTAGATGCTGCTTTAAAATTCTCTAGTAACTACATAAAATTTTTCAAATCTCTAATCTAACTAAATTGGAAGGATCACAGCTAATAGTAGAGGTTTCTCTGTGCAGAAATAGACAAATTTTTCGCTGAGCTGTTTGGCCACAGGCAGAGCGCAGGTCCTATCCCTTGAGACGCTGAGAGACACTGAGGCTAAAACAGGAAACGCTGTTCATGTAAAACGAGGTCCATGTGATTTTTCCAGCCAATCGCAACCATACACATCCCAGCCCAGACGACGCCCACACATCTCACCCCGCTCTATTCTGTAATCTGATTTGCGGGCCCGCCAAAATTACAGGAAGCGCCCAATAAGGCGCGATCTTAATAGATGATGCTCAGATTTTAACCTTAATTATCGCATGATCTGGAAATTTCGATCACCATAAAAACCTTGCCGATTTCAACTTGTCGATAAAAATCGCTCAACACTATACATAACTATATAGAGATAACATAATATTGGAACAAGTTTGCTCTCCTATGATGAAAAATATCACAAAAATATATGGTGCTGTAGTAATATCAAAGAATATACTGGATTCATCTCTCTCTTCCCCCTCTAAGTGATTACCGTATATACTCGTGTATAAGCCAACCCGAATATGAGCCGAGCCTAATTTTACTCGAGTATAAGCCTAGGGTGGTAAATGCAGCAGCTACTTGTAAATTTTAAAAATAAAAATGTATACCAATAAAATTACATAGGCAGGTATAGGCAGTTTAATGTCCCCCATAGGAGGGTATAGACAGTTTAATGTCCCCTATAGACAGGTATAGGCAGGTATAGACAGTTTAATGTCCGCCATAGGCAGATATAGGCAGTTTAATGTACCCCATAGGCAGGTATAAGCAGTTTAATGTCCTCCATAGGCAGGTATAGGCAGTTTAATGTCCCCCATAGGCAGATATAGGCAGGTATAAGCATTTAAGTGTCCCAAATAGGCAGGTGTAGGCAGTTTAATGTTCCCCATAGGTACATGTCTCCCATAGGCAGGTTTTAGCAATTAAATTTCCTGTATACACAGAGGAGGTGCATACAGCTGAAGAGTTCGCCACCAGCGCCCGGGCCATGGCAGCCCCGGACACTGACGGCTTGGGCATAAGCCAAGGAGGGATTTTTAAGCACATTTTTTGTGCTGAAAAACTCGGTTTATACTTGAGTATATACGGTATGTGGAAATACACACAAGACAGCGATTAATTGCTGCTGACAGTACTGGGAGAAGCCGTGTAGTACGCCCTTAATGAATATACCAGCTCACCAACTATGAGCCTGGTATATACAGTGAAGGAAATAATTATTTGATCTCTTGCTGATTGTGTAAGCTTGCCCCCTGACAAAGACATGAACAGTCTACAATTGTAAGGTTAGGTAAATTTTAACATTGAGAGATATAGTATCAAAAATAAAATCCAGAAAATCACATTGTATAAATTCTAGAAATGTGTTTGCATTTTGCAGTGAGAAATAAGTATTTGGTCCCTCTGGCAAACAAGACTTAATACTTGGTGGCAAAACCCTTGTTGGCAATAACATCATTCAGAAGTTTTTTGTAGTTGATGATGAGGTTTGCACACATGTCAGGAGTAATTTTGGTCCACTCCTCTTTGCAGATCATCGCTAAATCATTAAGATTTTGAGGCTGTCACTTGGCAACTTGGAGCTTCAACTGGCTAGGCCACTCCATGACCTTAATGTGCTTCTTTTGAAACACTCCTTTGTTTCCTTGGCTGTATGTTTTGGGTCATTGATGGAAAATCCGGCCACGACCCATTTTTAATGTCCTGGCGGAGGAGGTTGTCACTCAAGATTTTACATTACAGGGCTCCATCCATTCTGCCATTGATATGGTGAAGTAGTCCTGTGCCCTTAACAGAGAAACACCACCAAAACATAATTTATCCACCTCCATGTTTGACAGTGTGGAAGGTGTTCTTTGAGTTATAGGCAGCATTTCTCTTCCTCCAAACACGGCGAGTTGAGTTAATGTCAAAGAGCTAAATTTTTGTCTCTCAGTCACTCACAGAATCATCCAGTTGTTCATTGGCAAACTTGAGACGAGCCTGCACATGTGCCTTCTTGAGCAGGTGGACCTTGCGGGCACTGCAGAATTTTAAACCATTATGGCATAATATGTTACGAATTATTTTTTTGGTGACTGTGGTCCCAGCTGCCTTGAGATCATTAACAAGTTCCCCCCGCGTAGTTTTAGGCTAATCTCTTAACTTCCTCATGATCAAGGATATCCCACGAGGTAAGATTTTGCATGGTGCCCCAGATCGACGTCGATTGACATTTTATATTTCTTCCTTTTTCATACTATTGCCCCACCAGTTGTCTCCTTTTCACCCAGCGACTTACTTATCGTTTTGTAACCCATTCCAACTTTGTGCAGCTCTTTGATCTTGTCCCTGACATCCTTAGAAAGCTGTTTGGTCTTGCCCATGTTGTAGAGGTTAGAGTCTGACTGATTAATTGAGTCTGTGGACAGGAGTCTTTTATAAATGTGGCTATTTAAAATAGCTGTCTTTAATGCAGGTAATGATTTGATTAGGTGAATCTAACTGGTCTGTAGCAGCCAGAACTCTTATTGGTTGATAGGGGATCAAATACTTATTTCACTCAGAGAAATACAAATAAATTTATATAACTTATGCAATGTATACAATTTTCTGGATTTGATTTTGGATATTCTATGTCAATGTTAAAATTAACCTACCCTTAAAATTATAGACTGTTCATGTCTTTGTCAGTGGGCAAACTTATACAATCAGCAAGGGATCCAATAATTATTTCCTTCACTGTATGAATTTTTGAAGTTCTTTTTTTCCATGTGTCATTTATATTGAAAAAATAAATTCTGACTCTTGCAGTTTTCACTCTGACCACTAAGCTGACATTTCTTATTGTCTAGGAATCATCTGTCAGCAATCTCCTAATTAAAATAACATGATTGCAATAAAAGGTGACATCAAAGAGTAGATAACACAGAATCTACCATTCAAAACAGGTTATGTTTACAGTTCACCTCCTAAACCTACCTGCACACTGAACTTCGTAGAGGTTGCAGAGCATATCTAGAACACTCTTTTGAAGAAGTCATTGTGATTACTGATCCTTCAGGACCATGTAGATGCTGTAAAACATATCCCTGAATGTTGTTTACAACATATCATAGTGGCTGGGCCCATTCCCCAATACAAATCCAATCCAATCAGAAAAAAACAAAAGGATAGAAATGAAGACTATGTATTAGTATCTGGTTTAATTTATTTAAAAAAAATATATACTGTATAGGTATAGTCCCTTTGAAGTATATAAATCAAAATTACCCCTTATCCACTTGCCAATGCATTAAATGTGTACTGCAATCAGAAACTCTAACCTTCTCCTTTGTTGGGAGTTTTTTGGGTGGCAAAACTCTTAGAGGCTTGTATAACCTAGACTGGTTTACACTGTATTTATATACTGCATTATACTAATGCTGAGCATCAGTAAATGAGTCTAATGACTATACTACTCAGTGTAATCTAAGGGTCACTATATAGAGAAAAGGCTGGGTGTTTATCCTGTTCTGGCCTCTGTGAGGTGTTAATCACTGTCAGTCAATACACAATGTTGATTTTGTATTTTCTCTATTCATAATTACAAAAAAAAAGTGTTTTTTTTCTGATATCACCTTGGTGAGCACCCTAAGTCACTTAGACGTTTGCCAGCTTTTGCTTCTCTTTCTTCTTATACAGAGATAAGTCACTGCATACAATTATACATAAGATGGCCAAAGAGGCACAGTCACTATTTGCTGAGTGAAAATTCATATTTGTCTATACATATCTACATTTGTACTCAAAAGTTTACATACCAGAATTTCTTGGCCTTTTTCTCAGAGAATAATAATGATAACACAGAAACTTTTTTCCACTCACGGTTGGTGGTTGGGTGAAGCCATTTATTGTTGGACTACTGTGTTTTCTCTTTTTAAATCATAATGACAACCAAAAACATCCAAATGACCCTGATCAAAAGTTCACATACCCTGGTGATTTTGGCCTGATAACATGTACAGTTGACACAAATGGGTTTGAATGGCTACTAGAGGTAACATCCTCACCTATGACCTGTTTGTTTGTAATCAGTGTGTGCATAAAGGCTGATCGAGTTTCTTGGATCCAGTCTCTTGCATCTTTCATCCAGCCACTGACATTTCTGGATTGTGAGTCATGGGGTAAGCAAAAGAATTGTCAATAGATCTATGGGAAAAGGAAGTTGAACTGTATAAAACAGGAAAGGGAAACAAAAAGATATCCAAGGAATTGACAATGTCAGTCAGCAGTGTTCAAACTGTGATTAACAAATGGAAAATTAGGGGCTCTGTAAAAACCAAACCACGGTTGGGTAGACCAACAAAAATTTCAGCCACAACTGCCAGGAAAATTGTTTAGTAAGCAAAAAAAACCTCACTAATAATATAAACTGAAATACAGGACTCTGAAAACTAGCAGTGTGGCTGTTTCAAAATGCACTATAAGGAGGCACTTAAAGAACAATGGGCTGCATGATCTAGTCACAAGAAGAAAGTCATTACTGTGCAAATGCCATAAACTATCTTGTCTACAGCACAGAGACAAGCCTCGAAACTTCTGGAACAAGATAATTTGGAGTGATGAGACCAAAATCTAACTTTTTGGCCATGAACGTTACATTTGGAGAAGTGTCAGCAAGGCCTATGACGAAAGGAACATCATTCCTACTGTAAAGCACAGAGGTGGATCGCTGATGTTTTTGGGGATGTGTGAGCTACAAAGGCACAGGAACCTTGGTCAAGGTTGAAGGAAAGATGAATGCAGCACATTATCAGCAAATACTGGAGTCAAATTTGCACTCATCAGCCCGGAAGCTGCGCATGGGACACACTTGGACGTTCCAACATAGCAATGATCCAAAACACAAGGCCAAGTCGATCTGTCATTGGCTACAGCAAAACAAAGTGAAGGTTCTGGAGTGGCCATCTCAGTCTCCTGACTTCAATATTAATGAGCCACTCTTGGGAGATCTCAAGCGTGCAGTTAATGCAAGACAGTTCAGGAATGTACAGGAACTGGAGGCTTTTTGCCAAGAAGAATGGGCAGTTTTACCATCTGAGAAAATAAAGAGCCTCATCCAAAAGTACCACAAAAGACTTCAAGCTGTCATTGATGTTAGAGGCGGCAATACACAGTATTAAGAACTGGGGTATGTAAACTTTTGATTGGGGTCATTTGGATGTTTTTGGTTGTCATTATGATTTAGAAAGAGAAAACACAGTAGTTTGACAATAAATGACTTCACCCAACCACTAACTATGAGTGGAAAAAGAGTTTCTGTATTATCATTCATATTCTCTGAAAAAAGGCCAAGAAAGCAAAAATTCTGTTCGAGGTATGTAAACTTTTGAGCAGAACTGTATATGCTATTTTAAAATTTCCTATACACACTACAATAAAACTTATCTGAGTATGGAAATTCTAAAGTCTAAACTGAATGAAAACTACAAGACAAAGTTTTAGGAGCAATATTTTTCCAAAATATTTCTTAGGACAGAAAGAAGGCATCTAAGGAGTAAAGGACAAAGCAATTTAAGTAAATAATAGAGACTGTTGTCCAAAAAAGAACACTTAGAAAGTTGCTCTTCCTTTCATCACTGTCCTTTATTTACTGTAATATGACCCCTTTTAAAGAGGTTTATGTACATTTACAGATTATTTGCAAGAAGAAAGAAGGGTACCACAGGCTACTGAATACAAAAGCTGTAATTTTTCCAATTTGTATTGTGCTGATCTAGTAATAGGGTTGGACATGCTCTAGTCAAATTTCTAAAATGCACTGTGTTCTGACAGAGCCATTCATTGCACTGCAGTGAATTTCAAGGCCTAGAGTTTTCCATGGTAATGTAAATAATTCTGCCATATGTAGAACGTAGCCTGAGAGCAGGATAATGAAATTTCAACAGTGATCAATATATGATTAAAATGTGTTTACGGTAGTCTAATTTAGGAAAAACAAAGTATATAAAAGTTATAATAAATAAAATGTTGATAAAAAGCATGCAAAATCCTCACATGTTGACCCTCACCTATTGCCTAAATTTGGATGAATGAAAATTAACTTAAAATCTAAAAGTATAAAAAGATATATTTCGTAACATTTTACTTAGAAAAAAAACAAAAATATGAACATAATTAATTTTCCATTAGAAATGGTCCATCTAGAATATATTCTGCATCTTATCACAATCATGAAGTATATCTTCCTGTTTGGATATGTAAGCATGGATGTTCCTTTAACCCCTTCCTGACATTGAATGTACCTGCACATCGTGCAGACTCTGCTGCATCAGTGAGCTCCGGCCATGGGCGATTAACACCTTATGGTTCCCACATACTATTGACTTAAAAAGCCCAGCTGTCTTTGATTCCGGCACAAAACATGAGGGGTGCAACCTCTATGTGCCACTACCAGGACCAGCTGCATCTCTTTCAACAGTAACAATGATGCACCCAGTATTGCTGAGGACAATTAAAATTTGCATTTTCAATTAATCTTTAAAGAGTGTTGAAACTGAAGAGGGGTATGTTCAAATGACAGCTCTTGATGTGAAAGTTGCAGTTCTTTGGAAAGCTGCAAATGGGTAGCTGAAAATCTGCATCTACATTCTGAAATACCAAAACAGGGAAAGATCACAAATTGGGATGCACACCAAAATAAAATAACAAAGAAAAACTTTATTAGGTCAAGAAAGTGCACATAAAACAATTGAAAAGGGCCAAAAGGCCCAAAAGCACATTCACAACCCCTCTGAAGATAATCAGAGAAGATCAATATACAGCACTACATTAATAAAATACAGCATGCAATTTGACAATCCTGAGAAAGCCATGCTTATGTTGATATGTTGATATAACAGAAACCTGGCTGACACCCTCTGACACAGTCTCCCCTGCTGCTCTCTCCTTTGGCGGTCTCCAACTTTCCCATACTCCCCGCCCTGGTAACAAGTATGGAGGAGGTGTTGGCCTTCTTCTGTCTGACACCTGCTCCTTTGTTCCCTTACCCTCATCTCCTTTGAGGTGCACTCTGTCCGCATCTACTCCCTATCCAACCTGCAAATGGCTGTGGTCTACCGCCCCCCCAGGCCCTGCCACCGCTTTCCTTGACCACTTCCCTTCCTGGCTTCTCCACTTTCTTTCCACTGACATCCCCACTATTGTCATGGGAGATTTTAACATCTCAATTGATGCACACCTCTCTGCTGCCAACAAACTCCTCTCACTCTGCTCTTCCTTTGGCCTTTCATAATGAACCTCTGGAGCCACCCACACAGACGGACACACGCTGGACCTCATCTTCACCCGCCTCTGCCCCCTATCTGACATCTCCATCTCCCCTCACCCCATATCTGACCACAACCTGATTACTTTCTCCACCATCTATACTCCACCTGCTCCTCCTGTCTCACATCTAGTACACCCCCACAGGAACTTACAAAACCTTAACCCTCACACACTCTCTGACTCTCTTGCACCTCTTTCTACCATATCCTCACTTGACAACCCAGACACAGCCACTGCTTTCTACAACAACGCAATCACCACCACCCTTGACTCAGTCGCTCTTCTCACACACAACAGGACCTGCAACATCAACAGACAACCCTGGCACACAGCCTCCACTAAACAACTGAGACGAACTTCCAGAATTGCTGAACGTCGCTGGAAGAAAAGCCGCTCCACCGACGACTTCACCTCATACAAACAATCGCTACACACATTTAAGTCTGCACTCACCACCGCCAAACAGGGTTACTTCACCACCATCATATCCTCTCTGTCTCACAACCACAGACATTTATTCAACACCTTCAACTCTCTCCTTTGTCCCCCAGCACCTCCTCCCCCATCTCTCCTATCAGCGGACGATTTTGCCACTCATTTCTTAAATAAGATCAACCTCATCAGAGAAAGCTCCAGTCCCCACTGCCCACCTCTATACCTCCACCATCGCCACCACCCACCCTTACCCTGATACAGTCTCCAGTAAACCCTTCCATAACCTGCTTTCCCACTGTTAGTCACGATAACCTTTCCTCTCTAGTGTCCAATTCAATCCAACTACCTGTAACCTCGACCCACTGCCACCCTACCTCATCCCAGACCTCAGCACTGTTATCTTCCCAGCCCTCACCCACCTTTTCAATCTATCATTAACCTCTAGCATCATTCCTTCCTCATTTAAACATGCAACCATCACACCCATCCTTAAGAAACCATCTCTCGACCACTTCACACTGTCCAACTATCGTCCCATCTCACTGCTTCCTTTTGCATCCAAACTCCTGGAACAGCATGTCTATCTTTAACTGTCTTCCCACCTTTCCTCCAACTCTCTTCTTAACCCACTCCAATCAGGCTTCCGACCCAACCACTCCACTGCAACTGCCCTAACCAAGGTCACCAACGACCTAGTAACTGCTAAAGCCTCACGCCACTATTCTGTGCTTCTCCTCTTAGACTGTCCTCTGCCTTTGACACTGTCGACCACTCCATCCTGCTACAAAATCCTCTCCTCCCTCGGCATCACTGACTTGGCCCTCTCTGGATCTCATCATACGTCTATGAATGGACATTCATGTCTCTCACTCTTTGCACCACATCCTCCTCCCGCTGCTTCTGTTGGTGTCCCCAGGGGTCAGTCTGGGCCCACTTACTCTTCTTCTTCTACACTCTTGGACTGGGTCAGCTCATAGCCTCACATGGCTTTCACTACCACCTGTATGCGGACGACACCCAGCTTTATATCTCTGGTTCTGATATTAACTCTCTTCTCTCCCGGATCCCAGACTGCCTGTCGTCCATATCCTCCTTCTTCTCCTACTGTCTCTTAAAACTAAAAGTGGATAAAACCGATTTCATCATCTTTCCACCGTCCCACTCCATCCCTCCACCTGATCTCTCTATCACTGTTAATGGCTACACTCTCTCCCCCAGCTCCAAAAAGTCCGCTGCCTTGGGATAACCTTTGACTCTCTTTATCTTCAAACCACACATCCAAGCCCTCACCTCTGACTGCTGCCTCCACCTGAAAAATATTTCCCGCATACGACCATTACTCAACTCTGACCCTACAAAAACGCTAGTCCACGCCCTCGTCATCTCCCGTCTAGACTACTGCAATATCCTTCTCTGTGGCCTCCCATCCAGCATTCTCGCTCCCCTTCAAACCATCCTCAACTCTGCTGCCCGTCTTATGCACCTCTCTCCCCGCTACTCCTCTGCCTCTCCCCTCTGTCAATTCCTTTACTGGCTACCCATTGCACAGCAAAATCAGTTCAAGTTACTAGTCCTGATCTACAAGGCTCTCCATAACCTCTCCCCTCCATACATCTCTGCTCTAATCTCCAGATACCTCCCCTTACGCAATCTCCGCTCCTCACAGGACCTTCTCCTCTGCTCCCCTCTCATCAGCTCCTCACACAACCATCTCCAAGACTTCACTCATGCTTCACCCATTCTCTGGAACTCACTTCCCCAACACATCAGACTCTCCCATACTTTAACCAGTTTCAAAAGCAACCTGAAGACCCATCTCTTCAGGATAGCCTATAACCTACACTAACCCCACCACCAGTACACCGGAACACAAACATGTCCGCCCCACACCTTCTGTCTCTCCCCTACTCCCTTCTAGATTGTAAGCCCTCACAGGCAGGACCCTCTTTTCTCTCTGTATCAGTCACTAGTCATTTTTCGTCACCATTGTATTTGTTCAACATTTGTTATGTATGTAATTCCCCTTGAATGTACAGCGCCCTGGAATCAATGGCGCTCTAAAATAAATAATAATAATAATAATAATAATAATAATAATAATAATAATAATAATAATATGCCTGGGGTTCTTTGCAATATGCAGCCCATGGGTTATATCTTAACCACTTTTTGATTTTTTGTCATGCTTTAGGTATTTTGCATTAATGCAGGATTTGTTTGTTGTTATTGCACTGTTCAAAGGAAGATGTGATATATTTATGATCTTTCCATCTATGGTCACCTTATTAAGTGTATTAATGTATGACTAATTTGTATGGTCTTTTTTTATTGTAAGAATCTTTTTGATTTTAGGGTTTCTTAGGTAGTCTTTTTATATTGCATACTGTATTTTATGTTTGTAGCGCTGTATGTTGATCTCTTCTAATTATCTTCAAAGGGATCCTTTTAATACATTTGAACTCTTTGGGCTTTTTAATTGTCTTTATTTGCACTTTCTTGATCTAATAAGGTTTTGTATTGTTGTTTTATTTCTGTGCATGCCCGTAGCTTGTGCTCTTTCTTTGTTTTCCGGTTTGTCTTTTGTTGCACATAAGTTAGCACACCACTTTGTACTTTGTGGTGCTGATATTTTCTCTTGGCCTTACCTTATTAAACCTGTGTCTAACATTTGCACAGATTTTAGATGCAAACCACGTGAATCTGGTGTATGAACACAACCTAAGGAACTCTGAGCCCCTTTTGGTCATAAGCCTTCAGGCACAGCCCAAATAGTCTTTCCTTCCTTGTTCTGAACATAGAGATCTTATCCAGCAGTGTTGAATCAATGTTGATTGAAAATTCACACACAAGTGCATAGCTTACCCAAAATGCTGTTCAATATTAGTAGTCCATTGAAATAATAGTGTTATTAATAAATGTGTGAAATCCTCAGAGAAGGTTGAGGTTTGAAGCAGGTTAAGCAAAAACTGCAACAGGGATTCTATGGACCCTCTTATTATTACATTTGGCTGTAGGTATCCTAAAATGCACCATTGTACCAAATGCAGGACACAAAAAAAAACTCTCTCTGAAGTCCTATTAAGATTGAAAGCAAACACTTAAGTGTTACAGTATATCTTTTCTGGTTGATAGTTCAGTGCAATATAATAGTTCTTGTACTCCAATTTACAGAACAATGTAAATGCATTTGCTCATGTAAAAATATTTATCTGAAGGGATGAGATACTGGAATAAGAATGGAAACAAGATATTGAGTGGGCCAATTTGGCTTGCTAAGTATTATACTGTTCTGTATGCTGGGCTATCAATGAAATAAATGATGTAAACTAATACTGGAAACATACAGTACAAGCAACCACAATAGATTTTATGCTTGCAGCATTCTATGGAATTCTTTTATGTCCGTAGGAAGTATTAAAGTACATCTGTTCTTGGCTACTTTTCCTAGCAAGTCCCAAAGGCACTTGTTACAAACTGAATCAGTTATCAGCTAGTTAGGCTGGCAGTTTCCAGTGTTATTGCATGAATACTGATAGAGGACTATGCATTATTCAGTGAGAAGAGCAGAAGAAAATGAGCAACACATCCAAAACAAGAACAGCAGTGGCAGTAAGGGTATAATTAGAGAGCTGTCACTTGTCCCTGTCAGTATCCCTGCCTCAACACATTGAGGGGAAAAATGTAAGATCATTGTAGATGCTCTGCTCTTAAAGTGAAGCTAGTAGTGTGCAGTACAATAATAAAACAAAAATGCACTTTTATCATTAGATATAATAAAGACCTCGCTTCAGATCGAGAAAGACATTTATTTTTCATAATTTATATTTAAGAGTAGCATTTGTTCAACAGTGTCACTTTTTTTTATTATTTCTATAGCAATAATTGTTTGACCTCCTTAATTATACAATGATAATAATATTTATATTGAATTATTGTTCAAAGAATTTTATACACTGTGTTCAACATGAATGGAAACTAGTTACAGGATAGCCATTATATGTTGTAACCATCTTAGAATAATCATGACTCATAAAATATTTGGTAATTGGTTCCAAAGTCCCAACATAATGTAAATTTAAGATAAAAGAAAATGGAGCAGATAACTAATACAGATAAAGCAAGTCCTTACATAGAACAGTCAGAAAGCCAGAAGCTAGAAATCACTTTCTATTTTGAAGACAAGAGCTTCTTTGGGTCATGCACCTTACACACAAAGGAACATATACTATTCCAGTGAAATTTGTGCCCAAATACTAATATTTATTATATGTTTTGAGACCTGGTTCACATCTGTGTTGGAGAGTCCGTTCTGAACGTCCATTGCAGAAGTGGAATTGGACCAGTTTTACAACAAACATCAGAGGTGTCAGGTGGGCCCTCTGGACTACATTGTAGTCAATGGGGACCATTGGGTTTCCACTATGATGCACAGGTTCTGAATGGAATCTTCCATGCAGACGTGAAAAGTGACAGTCATTAGACACTTCTGCACTGTGTTCAACAAAAGGATATAATCTTGTGACAATTTGTAGGGGTTCACTGAAAGGGGGCTTGGCTTAATGTGTGATGTTGTATTGCAAAAAATGTGACAACATTTTGGTGCAATTATTGTTGCACACAAAGCCAACTAATAAAGAGTGTAAATTTAAACGAAACAGGCTGAACATGTGCCAGATTTATCATACACTTGAGTTAATGCAATAAATAAGGCACATTTTCAGACTGCCTAGTCTAAGCATTAGTGTTTAATAAAACTACC